>JAXCEF010000111.1:0-140823 GCA_037178605.1 Colletotrichum euphorbiae
GTAGTTATCCTAATGCCTAATCCTGTTCCCAGTATGCTATTAGATTCAGGAGATTATTTAGGTATTAGCAACCCTCTCTACATATTAGCTAGTAGGCCTTATAGCTTTGTGGCAGTAGTATGAGGCGCTTCTAAAAGGGAAGCACCTGGCATAGAGGGCCTACATAGCTCTCTAGAGGTATTATGTATTATAAGGTTGCTAGTAGCTTTATTAAGTACCCCTAAGGTCTTGAGGACTATGTTAGCTAATTTAATAGGTATTTCAACCTTATTAATAATCTCCTAAGCGCTCTAGATATCTAGGGCGTCTACCTTATTATTTAGAGAGTAGAAGTTTATCTTATTGAAGTATATATTATGCGTGATAATAACCTAGTTAAGCGCAAGAACCCAGATCCTATAGAGGTTATATATTTTAGGTATATATCCTATGAGGTATCTAAGATAGGCCCTAGAGTTAACCTTATAATAATATCTCCTAAAGCCTCTCTTTCATGCTCCCTTTAGTAGATAAGCTCTATAGCTATAGATATAGAGCCCTCCCTAATATAGGCAAAGGTCCTAGTGTATTAAAAGCGTGAGGTCTAGCTGCTACTATTAGAAGTATTACTAAAACTACTTAAGTTCTATTTGAATAGGGCTTCGCTAGTTATATGCAGCGCGCGGGCTAATATTATATATAATAATAGATGCTCTCCAGGCCTCTAATATGAGGAAGATTAGTAGGTAAGCTCTTTCGCATATAGCTAGGGCTTTTGAGATAACCTCGCCGCCTGCGCGCTCACCTCCTCTTATAGGCTCCTTTATATTTACTAGTAGGAGTTCTATACTAATATCTTATTCTACTATCTATTGTTTGTAGCGCGTGAAGCCTAGGATAGCGATTATAGCGCGCTTGACATTGTACTAAATCTTATAGATATTTAGGCCTCTTTGTTTTTATACCTAACCTTTATGTTACGGGCTATGCCCCATTGCTACGGGCTACGCCACGGTCGCATCAGTGGGCGGACACATCCCGTACTTAAGTGCAGCCAAGCAACAAGTGGATGACTTGTTGTTACGTACCTTTTGTGTGCATTTGGCCCAATTGGTAGTGCCGCTGCGCGCGCGCGCATGCACTGAAGGCCGAGATGCTATTGGCTGCAGCACTACGCCCCTGTGGGGCCCGCCCTTCATAGTTTAAATGTGAAGAGTGTACTAAATGCCTCGTTATGCTTTTTAGAGACTAAAGGGATCCTAAAGAGCCTTCTGCTATACTTGTCCTTAATTAGGAGTTTCTAGGCGTATAGTCTGCTAAGCTTCTAATTGTTAAAGAAATCTTATGCTATTCTATAGTAGGGCTGGGGGGCTTTGTCTTCTTATAGGCTGCGCGAGATAACCTAAGTAGCGTGTGCTTAAGCGTAGTATTTATATTAGATCTATGAGGGGGCCTTAATTTGCACCCTCCTGATGTTATAGACTAGGCGCTTGAGAGCGGTCTAACCTAGGTATCTAGAGCGAAGATACTAAATATAAGCATTATTAGTTCTTTTAGCTGCGCAGTTATATAATAGCTATGCAGGCCTCTTGTTATTAGATAGGGCTATAATACTAGTAGAGCTTATGGGGATCTTAGGATAAGGTACGTAAGTAGAAATAGAGTTATATTAGAAAAATATTAAGTTGCTCTTTTAAATAAGCTGCTTAATATAGGTGGACTTACTGGGCTTCCCGTGCTATAAAGTAGAGTTATAGCCACTATACTAAATGCTAGCTTTATAGAGGAGCGCCTTAAAGATAATATTGGTATGTATGTTCTTAATAATAGTAATGTTATTTAACGTTAGGGCGCTCTTCTAGCCTATAGTAGTGTTCTTAATAGTATCTCGGATATACTAGGTGCTCCTGCTAAGGATAGGCATACTTATACTATTAACTTTAATTACCTTATTATTATAAGAGCAAACAAAGGACCTAGCTACTAGCTTCCTCTTATTATTAATAATATAAAGAGTACTATAGTTATTAAAGATAATGCTCTAAGAGAGGATATAGGGGCCTTTCAAGAAAGTAAATATAGCTAAATAGGTTTTTGCTATTTCGCCCTCATCTAGTAATAAGCTATAATTAATAATATAGCAGGAGATATAACTAGGCAGCTAGTATCCTCTAGAGTTAGAGCTGCTATATCTGCTGCGCTTGGCTCGACTGCTGCGCCCACCTCAGTTAGAGGGGAGCTATCTAGTCCTTTAAGACTCCTTTGTAATTCACCTCGCCTTCTAGAGAGGCCTACTGGGGAGATATTTCTATCTCCTATATATACTAGGCCTTATCCTTAGTTATCTTATAGTCCTTAGTTTGCTCTACTAGAATATTTATAAAGACTTACTAGATATATAAATAATAGTATAGAGACTAGTAGTAGTAGTGCCTATAAGCATAGGCGGGTATCTTATTTAGTAAGCCTATAAAGAAGGAAGCTGCCCCTTTTAATAAGGCGGTGTGAGAAGCGGGCTTAAGTGGGTCCTATTTATTAGAGCGGCCCGCAAGAGTCATATATATGCCTAGAGCCTTACTATAAACCCTTCTATAACTTGGGGTATTAGTTAGTTTACTATAGATCTTAGCTAAGAGGATAATATTAAGCTACTTAAGTGTGAGACTTAGTATACTAATCTTATCTACTTATATAATGAGGTCTAGCTAATACTAGGCCTAAGTGAGAGCAATATAATAGTAGATAGCTTTAAGGAATAGGTATTTATTATAACTCCCCTGCGCCTTGGGGATTTACTAACTTTTAGTAAGATTGTGGAGATAGTACAACTCCTTAAACTACTTAGATAGCCTCGTTATATGCTTAGTATGCTTTAGAATCTCCTTATAATTATAGCGTGCTTATTCCTTAACGCTCTTATTAGAGTACCCTAGATACTGCTTAAGATAGTAAATAAGGTTCTAAAGGTTAAGCTAAGACTTATCTAAGGTATTTAACTTAATTCACGGGCTCTTAAGGGAAGTTAAGTTAATTATTTAGAAACTAACCCCCTGAAGGGCCTAGTATAATATAACCTATGAGGTGAGGGTTATGCTGTTAGTAGAGTAGAACTTAAGAGCGTTACTCTACTTCTCTTAGATATTAGGCTATATTATGGGGCCTAGTGGAGTTAGCTTTATAAGCGCCCTATCTCCTAGAGTAGTCGTGAGGGGGGCTTTTGAGAGCTCTCCTAAAGATAGTGAGAGGGAGAGGGCTTAATATTATTGTTATTATTAGTCTCTTTAGTTAGAAGCGTCTAAGAGCCTCCTTTAGTAGTAGAGGTAGTAGAGGCCTTACTAGATACCTTATATTTAGTGAGGTTAACTTAGTATTAAGCCTAAAGGTATACTTATGCTTACTAATAAACTCCTGAATAGTTAAAGTAAGCTTAAGAGCATCTAAGAGCTTACTAGAATTAGGTCCATTATGGTTAATAAACTTGTAAATGCCTTCAGACTGCGCGGAGGTATATAGGTTTAGATACTAGTGAGGCTAGTTAGCTGGGCTTTAGAGCTTTGCCTCTATAGAGAAGGTAGATATAGCGAGAATATTATTAGTTTTATAAAGTAGCGGGAGGTTAGAAAGGCTATTAAAAGAAGATATAGAAGAATAGTTAAGAGAGGTTAAAAGGTGTGGGAGAGAGCTACTTACTCTTCCCTAGGCTTAGAGAGGTTGAAAGGGGTATTTATAAGTAGAAGAGCTAGGCATATAACTATTATAAGCCTATAGGTAGGGGTAAGGGCGAGTTATAGAAGGTAACTATCTTATTTAGAGATAGTTGCGCGCGAAGCGTAGTAAAATAGGCAGCAGAGTAGCTAATATAAGTGTGTAGCTATACTGCATGCCACTATAGCTACGTAGGGCTGCGGCGGAGCTATATAGGGCTGCCAGTACTGTGGTGCCGCATCGCGACATTAATATAAGCTATAAAGGAGTTAAAAGGCGTAAAAGACCCCATGGAGTCTAAAGAGCGCCGCTACTACTATAAGTATAATAAAATCAGCTATATTTAGAGGAACTACCCCCTTCAGAAGGCTAATAGCGCCCGCGCCATAAGAGCGGGCAATAATAAGGACGACGCACGCGCAAGCAACGCTATAGAGGAATTAGACATTCATAACTTGGGAAAAGAGTAACTCTACTATACAATTAAGTAGTAGAGTATATAGAAGAGGAGCAAGTAGGCTAAGAAGTTTTTAGAGCAAAATATAATCTAAATAAACCTTCTATAACCCTTATAATTAGGATTTATAAAAGCTGCTCTACTTAAGCTCTTATAGACTATAGCTATAATACTTATACTTATAGATTATAAGTTTGCCCGCTAACTCTAACTACTATATATTAATTGCTAGAAGTACTATCTATATAGCTTTATAAATAATATAGAGCATATCACTACTAAAGGCATAGTAACTTACAAGATTAAAATAAGTAAATACATACAGCAGATTTATATATATATATATAGTTTGCAGTCTTAATGCGGACCTATTCCTCAGAAAGCCCTAGATAGAGCATAACTGCATTATCTATTTTATAGCTAAATAGTATATCTTCTATAATAAAGCGCAAGTAAATATCCCATTATTTATCTAAAAAGATGTACCTTATTTTTATGAAATTAGGGAGGCTTAGCTCCTTAATACTACCTCCTTTAGAGCGATATACGATTAGATAGCCGCAGGATGGTTATTAACATGACTACTTAAAGCAGTATCTATTATTTAGTTAATAAGCATAGCAGATGTTAATAAAGCCCTATAGATGAAGGAACTACCTACTAATATTGCTATAAAGCTCCCAGCCTATCTCACAGAGTTTGCAGACCTACTTAAACTATCTAAAGCGCACTCCCTACTACCCTCACAGCCTAGCATTAACTATAAAATACCACTAGAGCGCAACGCAAGTAGATAAAAAGCAGCGCTACTATAAGGCCCGCTATATAGTATATCTCAGGAAGAGTTACTAGTTCTTTAGAAGACGCTTACTAACAACTAGATAAGAGATATATCTAGGCAAGCAGCTCACCCGCGGGCGCGCTGGTGCTATTTATATAGAAGCCGGGCGATAGTATTTAGTTTTATTATGACTCCTATACGCTAAATGCAATCATAAGGAAGGACTGCTACTTACTACTACTAATTATAGAAACCCTCTAGTAGGTTAGTATAGCTAAATAGTATACTACGCTTAAAATTATTATAGCCTTCTATAAGATCTATATAAAGGATAAATATATCCTAAAAACTGCCTTCAGAACGTAGTACAGGCTCTTAGAATAGCTTATCTACTTATTTAGACTTTTAGGGGCCCATATAACCTTTTAGTAATATATTAATAAGACGCTCTAGAAGTTTCTTAATAACTTTATAACTATATACATTAGTAATATCCTTATTTATTTAAGCAGCTTAAGAGCGAACTAAAAAGCAAAGGTCAAATAGATTCTTCAGAAGCTAAAAGATACAGGCCTAAGCTAGACATATTAAAGTCAGAGTTCTCAGTCAGAACTATTAAGTATATCAGATTTATCTTAAAGGCGGGCGAAACTATCACATATAACCTAGAGAAGGTCCACACTATCTAGAAATAGGCCGCACCAAAGACAATTAAGAGTATATAAAGCTTCCTAGGTTTTATAAACTATTATTTGGTATTTATGAAAAGCTATACTAGTATTATAGTAGCTCTAAACTAACTTATATATAAAGAGGTCCCCTTTAGCTAGAGTGAGGCCTAATAAGCTGCATTTAATATACTTAAAACGAAGTTCTTATCTATATTAGTAATATACTACTTTAACCTAAATACAGAGATAGTAATAGAGATAAACTACTCTATTTAGATATTGAATAGTATATTAGCTTAATAAAATAAGAAGGAGTAGCTATAGCCTATTACTTACTACTTATAAGAACTCACGCCTATTTAATATAACTACCCTATATATAATAAGAAGCTTTTTATAGTTATTACATATTTAGTAGTATATGATATAAAGCTATATAATATCTAAAAGTCTAAGGTCTTAATAAACTATAAAGAGCTATAGTACTTTATAGAAAAGCAAATATTAATAGAGCACTAAAGTTACTAAGTAGAGAATCTCTCAAAATATAACTTTAAGTTAAAATACTACCTAGGCGCTCTTATTACTACTCTAGACGCGCTCTCCTAACGCAAATAAGACGCACTAAGTAGTTAAAATAATAATTAAGAATAGAGCTAAGTAATCTAAGCTATTCCTAACTCTATTCTACCTATATAGGCCGCCTAGTAAGTTAGTAATGAGAACGCCTTACTAGAGATTATAGTTTTTAAAGATGCTAAGCTCTAGTTACTATAGAATAAGATGCTCTAGAAAGATCTGCAGTATGCTACTATATATTGCACTATCTAGTAAAATAAATATAGCTTCCCGCCCGCTCTCTAGCTTATTAATATAGATTGCAGAGTATAAGATTAATATTACTTACTACTTAAGGTTCCATAGCTAGATCTAGATGCCTAAAGATAGTAGCAAAAATAATATAAATAACGCCCTCCATAGATATATTATCTAGCTTAGCTATAACTCTAGTATTACCTAATACCCTAGTTGCAATACTATGCTAAATATATTAAGCTAATAGTATTTTAGTCTAAATAATTCTATACTATAAGGTAGTTTATCTGTAATTATAACAGGTATAGCAGAGCAGTAATTTAATAATAAGTAAAGCAGAAGATATTATAACCTCTCTTAATTCTAGAGCATATTTAGTATAACCTTATAATAGATTTTATAATAGATCTACTAGTATTGTTAGTATTAGAAGCGAGATACCTCTAAGTTATTATTAACTAACTATTAAAAGCATTAACCTTAGAGGTGCGAAGGGCTGGACCCGAGTCTGTGCGACAAGAGGTGGCGTAATACTGTTTATTTGAAGCTGAAGAGGAAAAGGAAGAGTTTTCTGCTTTAGCGAGGTTATGCTAGGCTTGTGGGTAGCTACTGAGTGGGCCCTAAGCGGTGAATCTGGGTAGAAGCCTAGATAGTTCTAACTGGGCGTAGCCTATAATATTATTCCCTCCCCCAGCTGGGGGCTCTCTAGGCGTATGCTGGGTTACTATTATTAGCTATAATTAGCCTATACCTTCCTATATACCTACTAGCTGCTTTAGTTTCTTTAATAGCCTCCGCTAGCTCCTAGGTAGGCTCTGCGTACCCCTCCCACTTAATTAGTGCCTCACGCTACTGCCGTCTCCCTATAACTTTCTATTATGCTGCATAAATTTCTTCTATATGCTATTTAAACTTGCTATTATCTGCGATGATTAGTAGCGGCTATAAATCTACCCTTAATTGGGCTAGTAGGGGGTCCTCTAGTGCCTTCTAGAGAAAGTTAATGTGGAACCTTAGGTAGATATTCCCCGGGATATCTAGTTCCATAACGTAAGAGCTTAGTATGCCCACAACTATATACTTATATTATAGCTATAAGAGTTTCATATTAGGCCTGGGGCTCTTCTAGTTTGCTATTAATAACTAGATGTTATTGCCTACCTAGTACTTCTCTATAGGGGACCTACGCCTATTTATGTTCTCCTTACTCTATTGCTAGGCTACTGCTATACTAGCTTAGATAAAACCTACTATATCCCTAAGCCTACTTGCTAGGAGGGTAGTTGCTGTTTGCTCTATGGTAGGTATATTAGGTTCCTCTTCTATAACTAGTATGGGGTGAATATAGTATCTATATTCTAGGAAGAATGGGGAGAGTCTAGTTATACTACTAACTCGATTCCTAAGGGCTAGTTAGGTAGTGGGGACTAATCTTCTCTAGTTATCCTAGGCCTATATTATGAATACTTATAAGATAGCTTGAATCTCTCAGCTCTATATTTCTATCCTACTGTTGGTCTGTAGGTGATATATTATATGTAGTAGCTGGGTTATTTCTATAAGGCGGCAGAACTTAGCCTAGAAGCAGCTTACCTAGCTAGTCCCCTAGTTACTAATAATACTATATGGGAACCTATAGAAGCGGAAGTAGTAGGTTAGGAAACGTTTAGTATAAGCTTCTATCTCTATAGTCTCTATCTCCTTAAGTACTATAGACTTATTAAGCTACTTTGCTATTACCTATAGGTAGAGGCTACTCATATCCTTTATGGGTAGTAGGTCTATAATAAAGTCTATAGAGAGGTTGGAGTATAGCTAGTTAGGTATTAGTAGGGGCTTGAGGAACCCTTTCTTTGCTTGCCTCTAGATATATATTCCTCTATATATATTGCAGTTCTATGTGAACCTTTATATAGTTTGGAACTAACCTAGCTAGTAGAACTATTAGCTTATTATCGTAAGTGTGCTATTATAATCTGGGTAAGTAGTTATACTTAAGTTGTGGCTCTGCTGGATAATCTTAGTGCGGAGTGCTCCTAAGGGGTTATTATTATTCTCTCTACTAGGCACCTATAGCCTCCCCTGGAAGGTTAGCCTCTTGAGGTTATTAATACTATATTTACTAAGCTAAACCTTTTCTCTAATATCTAGTGGGAAGCTGTATAGCTATCAGGTAATTGCGTTATAGGCTGCTCTATAGGTAGTATTATTCTTTACTATCTCCCGCTATAGTGCTTATAGCTCTAGGTCCCTAGTAAAGACTATTATATCTAGGATATCTGGGATATCTAAGTAGCTAGCTAGCGCCTAATTCCTCCTCACTAGGGAGCTAGCTATAGGGTCTCCTTAAGGTTATATATAGTTAGGTATTAGTTATAGGACTCTTCCTTATTTCCGCTTATTATCCTACCCCTGGGGTATATCCTGCTCCCGCTAAGAGAGGGTGTTAGGGGCTACTATCTCTCTACTAGGGCGGCACTTAATATAGAAGTTATATTAGGATAACTTCTCTACTTACTTACTCTAATATTCTATAAGGTATTACTTTTTTATAAAGTATTTAAGCTCTTAGTAGCCTATTAGTACCTTAAAGGTAGGGATACTATATAGCTCTACTCTCTATATATAGAAATAAGATAGTATTACCAGTACCTCCTTATTATAGATAGAGTAGTTATATTCTACTAGTAATAGCTTCTTTGAGTAAAATACTATTAGGAGCTAGGTGCTCTCTAGGTTAGCTTAGGAGAGTACTCCTCTAAGGGCGAATCTAGAGTAGTTAGTCTCTATTACTGTTTTATTCTCTAGGTTAAACTAGTGGAGGACTAATTAGGTGCTAAATAGCTGCTTAAGGTCCTTAAATACCTTATCTTAGTCCTTCTCCTAGTAGAATGCTATATCTTTCTTAGTGAGCTATATTAGTAGCTTAATAATCTCTTTATAACTAAGTATAAATATGCTGTAGTAGTTAGTAAATCTTAGGAAGCTTTGGACCCCTTTAGGTGAGATAGGAGGTAGCTACTTAGTAAATACCTAGAACTTCTTCAGATTATAAGAGAGGCCTTTCCCTACTATTATAATAAACCCTATATATTTAATCTTTTTAACTAAGAACTCATATTTTATAAGATTAAGACTTAGTCTAGCTACTACTAGCCTCTAGAGGACCTCCTAGACTTTCTTCTTATAGTCCTCTTTTATTTTATTGGGGTAGATTAGTATATTATCTATATAGGCTATAGTAAAGGTATTTAAGAATTCTTATAGTATGCTATCAATATATTATTAAAAACTAGTGGGGGTGCTAGTTAGGCTAAAGGGGTATACTATCTACTTAAATAGGCTATACTAAGTGTGGAATGCTATTTTCTCCTAGTGCCCCTCTATAATCTACAGCTTATAGAAGGTAGCTATTATATCTAACTTTATATACTATTTCGTTGCGCTAATGCGGTATAACGTCTTAGAGATAAATAGTAGGGGGTATTAGTTCTTTTTAGTAATTACGTTTAGAGCTCTATAGTTAATATAGAAGTAAATACCTCTGCCTAGCTTCCTTATAAAGAGTATTAGGGCACTAGTTAGTAAGTCACTAGCTTAAATAAACCTCTCATTTAGGAGGTTATATAGGGTATTTTAAGTAGTAGTAGTTTATCCCGCGATATGCTATAAAGGGGTTCCTAGGGGAGTAGTAGTTCCCTTCTATTTAGGGTAGAGATAAGGTTAATTTAGTAGTCTGCTCTAGGCTAGCTGGGGGGAAGCGGGTGGGCCTTTTTTGGGTTGAATAAGCTAGGGAACTCCTTTAGGATCTAGGCTAGTACTCTATGTTATTAGTCCTCCTTTAGCTTTGGGTTGAGGGCCTTTTTAATATCTGCTAGGCTGACTGCCCGAACTTATGCCTCTATAGCGTCTCCCTAGTGCTTATCCACCTCCTCGCTAGGCGTTAATAGATTGTAGAGAATGTTGTGGCGTCTAGAAATCTTATAGCTCTAATCTCTATTATAAGGGGTAATTCTTTTTGCTCCTTTAGGTATAGCTTAATATAGCTTTAGCTATAGCGTACCTAGTAGGCTATAGGGTTATATATAATCTTATTCTGCTTTATTTAAGCTATTTTAATAGGATCTCTAGCTTTAGGCCTTCTATTATATATATAAATATATGCTAAATATAGCTACTTATCTCTAAGCTAAAGGCTACTATACCTAGGGCGTTACTTAGTGAGGGACTATTAAGAGTATACCCCCTTATAGATTACTACTTCTTCTTAATATATAGAAGGTAGAGGCGTTAGGCTAGGGATTAGCTAATTATTATGTAGGTATTACTACTAGTAGTAACTAGGGCGTAAGCTAGGTATCTTTTATTAACTCTAACCTATATAATAGTAGGTTTGCTATTTGCTAGTTGCTCTATTTTGTGTTATTTTTAACTTAATATCTCCTCTTTAGTAGGCTCTAGGGCCTAACTTTGCTCTAGAGTTAGTTATTCTCCAACTCTTCATTATTATCATTAGAGGAGTATATTTCTACTTAGTAGTCCTCCTCCTCCTCTTAGCTAGTAGAATTAACCTTTAGGGTTCTAATTTTAGGAACTTTTAGTAGCTAGTTATTTTTTATAGAGTAATACTATATAATATAGCTCTTAACCCTATAGGTATAGTAGGTATGGGTATCTTTAGGGTGAGTATCTTTATTCCTTAACTAATAGGGATATATTAGGTAGCTATTAGAGGATAACTCTAAGTCTTATTAGGGCTAATATTTCTCTTTTGCCCTTAAGATATATATAGCTCTAGTTATATAGGTATCTCTATTAGTATTCTTAGCTGCTAGCTTTTAGTAGGGAGCTTGGAGATAGCTTAGAGACTTTTAGCGTTTAACTTTCTAGGTAATATTCTGAACGTATGAGAGCTACTCATTATAATTAGAAGGTAGGTTAATAGTAATTAATTAGGCTTTTAGTCTAGGAGTGAGGGTAGCCTCTAGGAGGGATATCTAGACCTAGTTAGGCTAGTTGCTGCCCCCTATATCTACTAGGGTCTACTTATATCTTAGTAAGAAGGCTAAGAAGGACTCTATCTCTCTCTATAAGAGGGTCTATAGTTAGGCTACTACTTGAGGCTATAAGTTATAATTCTTCTAGGTTTAGTTGAGGTAAGTTATAAGATCCTTAGGGTTATATTTTCTTCTCTTACTACCTGCTCTATAGAAAGTAGAAACTACTAGTAAGGGGTGAATATCTAGATATGAATTAATAATATACTATGCCTCTTAATCTATAATGTAAAAGACCTAGTTAATTATAAGAATATATCTTATTTATTGCGTTTATGAGGTGTATTCTCTCTGCTAACTTAAGAACTTTGGGGATAAGGGTAGCTTCTGGGTTACTATACTGGGTATTACTGGTGGTCTACTGGTAGTAGTTATCTGAGGGGCAAATGCTGATTGCTAGTTACCCCTCTATAGCTCCTATATTTGCTGCTAGAGGTGGCTTAATGCTGTTATTAAGTTGGTGTATGATGTCTTGCGTTGGCTGTTGACTGTTGGGTTGTGAACTATCTTGGTAACTGGTGGGGAGCGGCGCTTGAACTTTGAATATGCGAAGGGCTGGAACTGAGTCTGTGCGATAAGAAGTGGCGTAATACTGTTTATTTGAAGCTGAAGAGGAAAAGGAAGAGTTTTCCGCTTTAGTGAGGTTATGCTAGGCTTGTGGGTGGCTACTGGGTGGGCCCTAATGGGTGAATCTCGGCAGAAGCCTAGATGGTTCTAACCGGGCGTAGCCTGTAATAAGAGGTAATAATAATAAAAAACGCAGAAGCCTGTGTAGAGCAATTTATCTAGTGCTACTATGGGTTCTATAGTATCCTGTAGACTATTATAAGTAACTATAGTACTTACTAGACTAGCTGCTTCTAAAAGAGGTTTTATTAACTTATTAGTATTAAATAGCACCTAAGTACTACCTTCTACCTATAAACTAATAGAGCAATAGAATAGTTTAATTGAGAGATCTAGGCTATACTATTTAACCTCATTAGTTTTAATTAGAATAATTAAGAGAACTACTTACTATTAGTCTATCTTATACTAAATAACGATAATACCGCTATAATAAATATAAGTTTATTCTTCCTTAAGCATAGCTATAATATTAACCTAATTATAGTTATAGAGCCTATTCTAGCTATAATATATAACTGGAAAGTCGCTACCTAAAGGTTTATTAGAACGCTAGAGTAATTAATATAAATAGCGTAAGCTATTATTACTACTGCCTAATAAGCTCTAGAGAGGTCTACAAATAGCTGCTACCAGCCCATAAAACGCTTCAAAATTGCAAATAAAGTATAGCTATTCACTATAAATTATAAGACCCTATACTCCTATACAAAGTTAAACTAGCTATACTATAAATATAAAGTAATGGAAGTAATTATACCTACTATTATTTAGCTTAATATTCTAGGCTATATATATATAAACCTTTATATTAGCTTACTATAGAGAGCTATAGATAACCTGCTACCCAGGCAAGTACGTAGCAATGCGCAGTTGCCGCTAATACTTAAGGAGGATAGTATCAAGAAATAATAAGTAGATACTATCTTAGGTGCTTAGTAGAAGGCAATTAGGCGTAATAAGTACCATAAAGTACTTATAAAGTAGGATAGCTATTAATAACTTATATAAGAGCCTCTGAAGGAGCTCTATAATATAGCTGCTATAAATAAGTTTAAATATAAGTATAGTTTAGCAAAAGAGAATAATAGTAACTCTATATATCTAGTAAGCTGCATAGTTACTGTAAATTAGTAAGTTATAAAAAAGAAGAGGAGCGCAATGAGTAGTAAGTAAAGTTTAATTATAGCCCTCAGCTAAGAGCAAATTAATTGCATTAGGGCTGTATAGAGAGCTATTTTATTTATTTATTATATATAATCTAATTTCTAAATTAACTAGAGTTAAGCAGAGGCTAAGAGCTATTTAAGATTTATAAAAGCTAGCTATTATAAGCGCCTTTATAAATCCCAAATAGTATAAGTAGAAGAAAAGTAGTAAAGGTATATATATTATTAAAGACAGTAGCTATAAATAAGAATAGGTTAGCTAGAATAGCTGCCTAGAAGTGCGAGATATAGGCGCCGGGCGCAGAGGGCCCGGGCGCATTAAGAGCGCAAAAACCAGATGGTGCGGGAGCAGGCGCAGGGGCAGCAGGCGTAACTACCTTAGCCTTCTTCTTAGCCTTCTTAGCCTCGAGGAGGGACCGCCTCTTGCGCAGTAAGCGCAGGCAGAGCGCTTAACTAAGGCGCTACTACTAGGAGAACTAAAGCTAGTTAGTAGTAAATATAATAATAGCAGGAGCGTAAACTTATGAGCGATATATCCTTAAGGTTATAGTAAAGGAGTTACTAGTAGCCTTCTAGGCCTAATAGTTAGTGTCCTCCTTCTTATTAAGCTAGAATAAGTTAGTATTACTAAATAAGGCTATAGTACCCCTATAGAGAGAGAGCGCAAGCTTATAGAAATATAGCTGCTATACCTATAGTTCTCTATATACTTAGTATAGAATTTATATAGATATCTATAGGAAGTTAATAAGGAGAAGCTATATTAAGTATAAAATACGCACTAAAGGAGTTATAATATATAGCTATAGAGGATAATAGGTCTATATTAGTATAGTAGATACTGCAGAGCAAATAAACTACCTCCTAGATAGAACCTTTACTCTCCTCTATACTAGCTCTCTATTACTTTAAGGGAGTCTATAGATTATTAGCGTTATTACTATATAATATAGCCTAGACGTATATAGTAGGGAGAGAGCTACTAGCACCCTTAGTACTATAGAGGCTAAGAGCATTATTATTATTATTATTATTAGTGCCGCCCGCGGAGGAGGGATTAGCAGAGCTATCCTTATCAGTGAATAGCTCCCCAGCCTTATTGCAATTGAGAAAGGCGGCGAGGTCGCGGGCGCGCAGCGCCTCAGCAGCAATATCTTCAAGAGAGAGCTTTAAATAGGTTAAGAGGAAGAATTAACTATAAAGAGAGTAATAGTTACTTATAAGTATAATAAGCGTAGTAGGTAGATATATAATAGTTCTTTAGTAGATAGATAGAAAGTAAGAAGGGATTTTAGAAAGCAGAGGGAGCGAGTTACTACTACTTCGCCACATAGGCCACCCACTACCAGCCAATCAGCAATAGGCGCGCCATCACTAGGCATAAATCTACAGAGGGGGTATTATTACAGGCCGGGCTATGCCCGCCCTTAAGCCACTAGGGCTACACCACTTCAGTTATAGCAAGCACGCGAGAGGCCCTATAGACCCACCGCACATAACCACACAAAAGCCGCTCAAGCAACGTACAAGCCTGCAGACTTAGACCTTCTTTCCTTAGTATAGATTACTTCTAATTAATAGCACCCCTTCATTAAATAAACCCGGGCTACGCTGCAACGGAGGCCGCCGAAAGGCTTCTTGAGCTCGCGGAAGCTACCTGTTGACATCTCCAAAACTTCGCGCAGACAGTACGAAGAACAAATTAGTATCCACTCGCAGTATTCATCAAGGCACTCCACTGAAGCAGTGAAGCGCGTAAGTTAGGTAGCCAACCAGAAACCAAGTGAAATTCACTTGATATTCACTCAGTGAATAGGTACGTTCTACCTGACAGAACATTTCGTGAAAATCACGGCCGCTGAAGCGTGATGCTAAATTCTAGGACAAGACCCGTCTTTGCCGTCCTCCTGTCCACAGCCAGAAGCTCACGAGAACACTCTTGCAAGTAAGTGTCAAATTCCACTCCAGAGGCAGTGGATCACAATCTGGGGTTAACGCTTGAGCCATGGCTCCATGGCCCCAAGGGCTGAACTAACGCTGGAGCTGACGGCCCTGCCCGAAGAAGTATCAGCGCCTCCACAAGTCCAATCAAAGCAATTTTAACCCCCCAAACTTGCTGTTCATGATACTTTGATATTAATCAGATAGTTTGTAATAATTTTAATTCAATTGCTATATAAAAGCACGCGATATATTATCTTATAATCTAGTGACAAGTGAGGTTATTTAGAGCTAAGTACCCATATATAAAAACCCCTTCCTCTACCCCCCTTAATTATTATAACTACCCTCACCCTATGACTACCCTTATAACTATAGTCGTGACGACTACCCTCCATCATAGGGGATATATAAGGAGCTAGATATATTAATATAACTAGGGCAAGGCTCTAGAAGAGTATATCTATAGCCTCTGATTTACTAGACACATATATAATAAGATACTGAGGTTTTTACTTATTTGAAGATGATGAATATACTTAATCAGGAGGTAGTAATAACCTCACTTTAACTGATTAACTTAGACTTATTAGTCAAATAATTCAAAGACTGGAGGCGCTGAGAAGTATTCTCAGTGATTATCTAGCAATATGCTGGATGCATCATCGACTTAGACGGCTGGGAAAATCATCTGGAAATAGTTAACGAGGCAGAGGACAATTAAAAGTAGTTAAGATAGTTGCCTTTCATAAATCGCCCTTACCCCTACCTTCAGGCTTATAACAGCTAGGTAGTATAGTAGGATCTAGTTTTCGGCGCAGAGTGAAGGAGTCAGTTATAGACGGGGGTGTTTCGAGTTTGATATTTATCTCTAGCCCCCTACTCCTAACTCGTGGGGGCCCTCGACTTATCTAGAGGTTACCTAATACCTCCCTAGTTACTCATGCTTCCCTTAAAACCTCCTTAAAACTACCTCATGCATCCTAGCTCTATTAGCTACTAGAGCGTGAGCTACTAGAGCCCCTTTGGCTCGTGACACAATCCCCCCTCTTAAAGGGTCTGTCCCCAGACCAAGCCCTCATTAGACTAGCTAGAGATCACTTAATAGCAACCCGCAGTTCACATTATATTTAAAAACAATCTAGATAACTACTATATTATAAATATAATTATAAAGAAGAACTACTACTCTCTATCCGTAATTATAGAAACTCTCTAGAGGGTTAGCGCTATAATATAGTATTAATAACCTTAAGAAGCTAATATTCTATAGGAGGCTATAGATATATAGTAGAGAGAATAATAATAACCCCCTAAATAGACTCTATAATAAGATTATATAGTAGAGCTATAGCTTAAATATAACTACTTACCTAAGCTATAATAATATATTAGAGATAATAAACTTATAGTTCTATTAGCTAGAGTAATTATTAACTATACTAATACTTAGTAGACTATAGAATGCTCTCCTAGTACTTAGGACTTAACTACTGCAGTTAAATATAGCAAGTAAAGCATCTAGTAATATATAGATTTATGAGGGGCACTCGGCCAGTGATCCTGGAATTGTACCAGCAACCCATCAACGGTTCGGAATCTCCTCCTCACTGAAGTCGAAATGTCTTAAATACCATCAAAGTGAAGCAAAGAGTCCCAGCCACGTAAGAAATGCCCGCGAAGATGTTCAAACCGAAATATGCACCACCACTTCTCGCAAGAATTGCGCCGGTGATCGGAACACCTGTTAGTGCGCTGCATCATATTAGCAGCTCCATTCATCCAACTCTGCGTCATAAAGCTTGCTACTTACCCGAGACTGCCAATGGTGTACACAGTTGAATGATATCTCCCACAATCCCTTGTAGAACAGTACTCGCTTGCACACACTGGAACGAAACTGATATTGCTGGCGTTTTGGAAGTCCAAAATGACGGAAAACAGAACAAATGCGATGATGTTGCCATTTGCTGGAAGTCAAATACCCAGCATTGACACAACACATACAATTCTCGTCAAAATCATTGTGCTCATGCGACTAAACTTATCCGCAGCCAAACCAGGCAGCCATCTCTCAGGAAACGACACAGCGTTCAGGAAAACTACCATCATGTAAGGGAGCCGCTTGCTAACTCCGTGCGCAAGGGCATAGGAAGCCCCATACTCAAGGCCAATGAAAAATTCCCACTCGGTGAAGAAGACGCCCATGTTTGTCATAAATACCGGTAGTGTTAAGAGGATGCGGAAGTCGGGGAGAAGATTGTGTTCGGTCGGCATGCTCTTGGGAGTTTGTCTGGGACGAATCAGTAGGCATCCTACAAGGAGAAGATGCAGAGTAATAAGGCCGATGTTGCGTGTAGTTCAAGCGAACCCAACCCGTTCGCCGAGGGTGTCGAAGAGAAGAGGAAATATCACTCCTAGGGATGGCAATTACCCGGCCCACGGGTCCAATGGGTACCCGCTAAATGGGCAGGTAATTATGGGTAGTACCTGTAAGTAGTAAGTAATTACCTATACGGTACCTTTAGGTTAAGTGGGTTTAGGTATTAAGGCCTATAAGTATAGTGTGAATACTATACTTATGGGCTTATGTAGCTTATAGGTAGAATTACCTATAGGTAGTAAGTGTTTTTCATTAGAAGTTATAGATATTATTCATAATAATTAAGCTAAACAGTAAGTATATTTTCTATAATCAGAATAACTACTACTATCTACCTTACTCTTCTAAATTGCTACTTATAACTTAAACTACTTATTACTATAAACCTTATCTGCCTTTAGAATAGCTTTAACTAGCTTGAAGTCCTTAGGAAGAATTATTATATACTTAGTATAAATAGTAGTAAGATTAGTTACTAGCCTAATTAGTTTAAATATTAAAGGTTTAGAGTATTACTTACTTTTAAAAACGCTAGAGATAAGGCTCTCTATAAACTCCTATAGAGCGCTAATAGCTAACTTTTCCTAGTAGATATTATTACTAATACTACCAATATAATAGTAGATCTCCTTCATAAGTCTTTAGGAGGGAAGCTTGGAGATAAGGAGATTGATTCATTTCTAATGTATTCTAATCTCATAAAGAGCTTTAGCTAAAAAGAGTAAATTAATTTGTAGTAATAATGTATAGTAATTTCGGCTTACTTACTACTAGGGCGCTAATAGTACTTCTTCTTTTTAGCTTAGCTAGAAGCAAGAGACTAGCTAGAGAGAAACTTTCAGGTAGTCTTCTTAGTATCCCTAGTGGTAGTAGTCTTTTTAGCTAGAGTAGTCTTTCTAGCTAAAGAGCTGCTTGTCTTTATTCTAGTAGCTCTATACTATATTCTAACATAAGTAGAAGATATAGCTAAAATAGAGATTAGCATAAGTATTTACTAGAACTTAAGGAGGATAAATTACCTATTTATAGTAGTAGTAGTAATAAAATAGTAGTAGTAATATAGTAGTAAAGTTAGAAGGTAGAGGAATAGTAATATTATAATTAGTAATGTTTTTTATCAATAAATCAAGCGGGAAGGAGCAAATAGATTTAGTATAAAAGCATAAATAGTACTTATTATTAGGATTCTAAATATACCATAAATCATCTATGTATTATAAAAGTATAGGAATAGGCTTATTAGATTAAGAATCTTCTAAGAATATTAATATAAAAGTTTTAAGGATTTTTATTTTTACTATTCTTTTTAGGTAAGAGAGAAGGAAGGCCCAATAATTAACGCGCTACGCACAGACCACCTATTGCATACCTAAATCTTTTTAGTGTTCTTAAAGCTTGAAAACTTCTTTCTAAATAACTACTTATTACGTTAACTACTGCTATAAAAGTAAGTAAGATAATATTATAGTTTTATCTTTATTATTATTATTAACATCTTATATTACCTAACCAATAATACTTTACAATATTTCTATTAGGATATAATTACAGTATATACTTTAGTCTACTTACTTACTTTTATAGTAATCTTTCATATTAATTTACTATAGGCGACCTACTTAGGTCTAGTGCTAAAGTAAAGCGTAAAGTAGAGTAAGGTTTTTCTGAGAATATAAATAATAAAAGGTCTCACTAATAAATTAATAATATAAATGAGGCCTAAAAGCAGCTTAATTATGCTAAGAAAGCTCTCAGGTAGCAGAAGGCCTTCAAACTCAAAGCTGTCAAGGCTTTTATAAGAGTATGGCTATAGGCCTTAACCAGGAAAGGTTAGAATGCTAGAACGTAGGTACCCATTACTGTATTAGACTATTGCTTAAGGTCTAAACTCTCGTATGTGATAGGATTTTCCCGTTTATATGTTCGCTGGCTGCTAATTCGCCAGCATTTCGCTAATAGTGCGGCTATGTGAGGTGTACCTAAATATTATTCCTTATAACTATCCCCCTCTCTAGAGCCTTAGTCCCTAAGGCGTCAAAGAAAAGAAAGTGGGGTATTGCAGCTCCTAGCGCTGCGGCTCCTAGCGCTACAGCTTATCTCGCTAACTGCAGGGCGATATAATAGCGGCAGATAGTAGCACTTAGCCTTATTGTATGCTATTTATTCTTTCTGCTATTTTTCGCCAGACTTAGATAACTCTAGCGAATAATATATTTTTAGTTATTATACTGCAGCTACTTTTTGAAATCCTTTATTGCAATTTGTTATTAGTTACTACTTATTATGCAACTATTGATTAGTATATATCTATTAATTATTAACTTTTGTTGCTCTGTGACTCTAAGTACAAAAGGGTCTCTTCTTTTAAGGTCTCTAACCTAGTGAAATTCCCTCTTATTTATGAATTTTTTAATTAGTTTCTTCTTTTCTTTTTAGCGCCTTCTCTATAACTTATTACTATATTATAGAGTCTGATTATTTTTCCTCTCTCTCTTTACTTACTTCCCCCTTTTTGCTCCCTGAGCTTCTACTAACTAATTACTATAATATCTCATATCGCTTGTATAGGCGCAATTCTTGCGAAGTACCTATATAAGCCTGAGAATCTCTTAGGTAACCTCACTAGTAAGGCTAATAGCAGCTGCCCCTGCTTTGGATACTTAACTAAGATATATCTTAATATTATTAACCTTTACTATATGTACAGCAAGTATACATAGAAGTACATCTACTACGACTATAATAAGAAGAAGTATTACGCTATAAGTTACTAATTTAGTTACTATCTATTTATTATATCCTAATGCTTAATAGGTCCCTTAGGAGCTTTGGGGCGTAGCCTAGATGACCTGGGGTATGTTCTACTAGTTCTAGATCTGGGAGAGTGAGGGCGTGTTAACCCCTCTCTATTAATTTTATATTCTCTAGGCGCTTGCTAACTATTTGGCGGTATGGAAGAGGATTAGCCAGCTTATGTATAATCCTACTATTAGTGGCGGTTCCCGGAATATAGAGTAGCTATAGCTCTAGGAGCTTCCTTCTATCTATAAGTATCTTGCTCTTAATATCCTAATTTATATATACTACCATATGCCCTCTTTATGCTGATTATCCTGCTAATAAGCTACTTAGGTTAGCACCCTTTATAATAGCGCTAACGTTCTCTAGCAACTGAATGCTGCTTAGCTGCCCTATATTTATAATAATGCCCCTACTATATATCTTGTTAATGAGATTGACTGACTGGTTGCTAACCTGTTGATATTTCTAGTCCTAATGCTTGCTTGCAAGCATAATATTTATTCTTTATTAAATAATATCCCCTCCTGCTATATTGCTATTACTAGCGCCTGTTCTATCTCTTATGCCTCCTATCTTTATACTCCTACTAAGAAATATAGGTAGCTAGGTAGTAATAAGTTAGCGAGTGAGAATAGGAGTAGCCAGAAGGCCAAGAGTGCTATTATTATCCCCAATAGCTCCTCTAGTAATAAGTTAGATGGCGGTCGGCTTGCTGGTGGCGGTAGTGGAGCGGCTAATGCTAGTAGTAGTGGCGCGAGTGGTGCTAGTAGTGGATAGGAGGTAATAATAATAGTTTGCTAAGTACTGGTTATATTAGTTATAGTTCCCGTAGTCCTTATAGTTCTTATAGTTCTTAGACATTCTATACTCCTCGTGGCGGTTATGTTTCTTATAGCGGTTATAATAATAATTAAATAACTATATGGGTAGTTGGTTGTTTTTCTTTTTCTTATAGGATAATACCCTTTTAGCTTCTTATTGCTATATTGGTAATACTTCTCTACTAATTAAACTATTATTATATTAAGCTTTATCTCTATTACTATATTCTTTTGCTTAAGTATTAGCGATGTATTGCTATACTTAGCTAATTATCCTACTTCCTATAGGCTTTTATTACTTATCTATTAAACTTTCAAATAGCCTCCTACGCGTTTGCTAAGTTCTCTATAAGCTCCTATATATTATACTCTATAGGCTACCCTACCTATTTTATAAGGTACTATACCTTATTGCTAGACTCTTACTAAGTGATAATCTCCTCTACCTCCCACTCCTCTAGCGTATTCTCAAGCTCTAGATATACAAGTGAGCCTTTATTATTACCTTAGTAATTATTCTAAGGTTCTAGTAGGGCGATAGAGAAGATATTATATATTCTATAGTAATATTTAAGTAGGTGGACTCTATATGCCTATTTGCTAACTAGCTCTGCGATAATAACCTAAATAAACTTAGGCGCTAGTTTCTTATTCTTAAACCTAAAGTTCTTTGTTAATAGTCTAACGACCTGTTCCTAATAGTAAGTCTTTTCCTAATGCTGCGCGTTATAATACTTAGCTTATACCTCTATAGCTTGCTGCTAATGCTCCTAAGCTCTTTGCTAAAGGATCGTAAGGTATTTAATATGCTTGCGCACGCCTTATACTATAACCCTATTTGCTAGTAGTCTATATTCTATATAATGCGGGTAGTACCTATATAGGGCCTCTATTAGCGAATAGTTAATAGTACTGTGGCGACTATTATTATATGCGAACTCGGCTTCTAGTAGTTGTACTGCCTATTCTAATAGCGAGTCGCTAGCGTACGCCCGTAGGTATTTCTCTAGTATCTAATGCGTTCGCTTAGTCTGCCTATTAGTCTGAGGATAATATGCTACAGAAAGGCGACGCTTTATTGCCCTAATGTGCGTGAACTCTTTCTAGAAATAGCTAGTGAGGAGTTTATCCCAGGTACTAATAATACCCTCTAGAGTGCTAAAATAATATTAAACTTGCTTACAGAAGATCTGCGCTAACTTGGCAGCTGTTATCCGCTTTGTCGTTAGAATGAATATAGCAAACTTAGTTATCTAGCAAATAATAATAAGAATTGCGTTATACTCCCCACCTCTATACTAATAGCTTAGTAGTAACCTAGTAATGAAGTCTAGGCTGATCTCCTGAAATAGATATACTAGGAAGAGTAATAGCTCTAAGTTCCCAGAAGGCTTATGCCTTAGGACCCTAATCCCCTAGTATATCTAGTAGCTTATAATATAGTTATAATTGTCTATAACTAAATTTAGCTAATAGAACTTCCTTAAGATTAGGTTAGTAGTCTTTTAGGTACCTATATAGCCCGCCCTACTGTTGTTATAGTGTTGGCGAAGGATCTTAAGTTTGAGTGATTTCTTATGTGGTATTTCTAACCTTCCCTTATAAAATAAGGTTCTATAGTTATTACTTATATAACCTCTATAATTGCTAGCTAGCTGCTGAACTCTCTCTGCTTGCGTCTAGTAATATAAGGTATTAGCCTATAGTCTGCGGATAAGATCTTCTATCTGCTTGGAGGGTTGTTGGCTCTATGCTGTTTTGCCTGTTATAAGCTCCCTTATAACGTTATATAGGATATACTATTGCGCTATAGTAACCCCAGCTCTAGATAAGTCCTCTTAGTTAGCGACCCCTCGCTAAGCGTTCTTTATAGTAGCCCTCGCGCTTTAGTGTTAGGTCGTTATAGCTGCAATAGTTATAGTATTATTAGCGCGCTATAGAGCGCAGCGCTGACTGGAGATTGAGGCGTCTCTACTCTAGGAGCTGTCCCTCTGGATGGGGCTATATGTAGGAGCCCTTATAGTGTTGATAAATGCCTTAGAGGTTGCGGTATAGCCTTCTAGTCCTGAAATGCTTTCCTAAAGGTCTGCTAGGAGGTCTATAATAAGTCCTAGCTTCTTTGCTAATATTGGGAGAATATTATTATATTTTACCTCCCCCTCTATATAATCTAGCCTCCTAGATAGACTATCTGCTAGTTTAGTTACTCTAGACCTATGCTCTAGGTTAAAGTTAAATACTAAGAGCTTATATACTTATCTAGCGAGCCTTCCCTAAAGGTCCCGCGCTGAGGCGCTAATAACACCCTTAAGTGCCTAGTAATCTATTAGGATTATAAACTTCTTTAATATACCCTATAGATAGTAAGCCTAATAATTAAAGCTTTCTATAATAGTAAGGAGTTCTTATTACCCTACGCCCTATCTCTACTTAGTATTACTAGGTTTCTATAAGTAGTAGGCGACTAATTACTACTAGCTATTAATATACTATAATAGAATGCTAGAAATAGCTTTAGTAGAGGTATCTATCTTAACTCTTATCTCTTAGATAGGATCCCAATACTAGAGAATAGTTGCGGAGCAGAAGGCGGCTTGTAGCCGCTTGAACGCCTTTTGCGCCTCTTCTAGCCAGATGAATTTGCTAGTCTTCTTGCTATTCTTACTACCCTTTAGTAGGGAGGTTATTAGGGCTACTATGCCTAAATAGCCTGCGATAAACTTGTAGTAGAAGTTATAAAATCCCAGGAAGATCTAGATCTCCCTATATATCTTTAGTGGTTTCTACTTAGCAATAGCTTAGATATGAGACTCTTCTATAGATATACTCTCTAGTATAATAATATACTCTAGGAACTCTACCTGCTGCTAGTAAAAACTATATTTACTTAGCTTAGTATAGAGTCCCTATTAGTAAAGCCTGTAGAGCACCTAGCAAAGGTTTTCTATATACTTTTCCCTTAATAATAAATAGAGTATAATATTGTTTATATATGTGATATAGTAGGTATCTAGAACCTTAGTGAGCGCTTAGTAAATATAAATCTAGAAGGTAGCTAGGGTATCTATGAGTCTAAATAGTATAACTATATACTTAAAGTGGTTGTATTATGTCCTAAAGGCTATTTTCTACGAATTAGATAGCTTGATATAAATATAGTAGTAGGCATCCTTAATATTAATCTTTGAAATCTACTTTACTCCCTAAAGCCTATTTAATAGCTTACTAATAAGTAGTAAGGGATATTAGTTCTTAATTATAATCCTATTAAGGCTCCTATAGTTTATATAAAGGCGTAAGGTCCTATTCTTCTTTGGGATAAATAGTATTAAGGCTCCCGCTTTACTTATTAAAGCCTGGATTCTCCCTTCTGCCTAGTTATTAGCAAGGTATTAGTAAAGCTCTTTAAGTTGCCTCTTATTTAGCAGGTAGAGCGAGCTATATAGGGGTTTCTTCCCCTTAACTAGATTAATGGAGTGTTCTGCGCTCTCTAGGAATGGAAACTCTTTTGCTGCCTGCTTGTTGAACGTTGCGCGTTTGCTTTCTAATTTGGGTAGTAATACTCTGGCTATATCTAGGGAGTCCTCCTCGCCTAGAGCCTCTGTAGCTAGCTTATAGGGGGATATATTCCCTAAGATATATAATATATAGGCCCTCTAGCCGTTTCTAATAACCTCTTATGTAAATGCTAATAGCTCTGTGATACTGATCTGCTTATTCTCTTATATATTTGTCTAGGTATTAATTATAATACCTTCTCGGCCTATAGACTGTTGTAATAGGAGGTCTCTAGCTCCCTCTGTTAGTGAGCCTCGGCAAATAGTTACTTGATCTTCCTCAGCCTCCCCCTTAAGTCTATTAGGAAGAAGGTTAGCTTGTATATCTTTGGAGCTATTGCTATAGATAATCTATTAAACCCTTCTAAAGTAGGGACTATAGCCTCTATAGGTTTTAGCTAGAGGGATTATACTAGTTAACTACTAATAATATTAACCTGGGAATAGGAGTCTTTATCTATAATAACTTCCTATTTAGTAAGCTTTTGGAGGATAAGCGCCCGTCCCTTTATAGTGTCTCCTATTGGGAGAACTTCTGGTTTGGAATCTAGCGCGGGGGTTACTAGAGTGGGCCTCCAGCCTACTCGTTTTCTAATAAGTTAAGTTCCTCAACTTTCGCTATAGTTTGGATTGCGCTAATCCTCGCCTTATTAGCAGGCAGTTAGTATCCTACTAGTATTATGTTTACTTCACACCTTACTTTTGCTTTGGGATAATCTCTCTACTTATATTCCCTCTTATTATGGCTGAAATATATTATGGAGTTGTCCGCTGGGCCCCTAGGCGCGCTAGAACTGCAGCTAGGCCCCTGAGGTATATTACTAAAAGGTTAGTGAGGTATTAGGCTATATAATCCTAGCGAGGTTCCACGCCTCTAGCCCTGCTAACCCGTCTATCCCATCCTTACTGCGGGTGCAGGCCGTCTAGTAGGCTCCTTATTCACCTATCTCTTCTTGCTCTCGCTCCGCGAAGACTTAGCGCCGCGTTGGCGATATATATTCTATAGGCGCTCCGCTTTAGTACCTATATCCCTTAGTCTTAATACCTCAACCTTCTGATATTCTAGCTCCCTATATAGGAATAGTAGTAGTTAAAAGTATAGTATATAGGCTTTAGCCTTATTATCTTTAATACTTACTATACCTAGGTTATAGTATATTACTAACTATTTAGTAAAAGACTCTATTAGGGACTATATCTCTTTCTAATATATAGTATTAAGTTTCTTGTAATATCTCTACTTCTAAAGCTTAGGGTTAATATACTTATAGTAAGTAAATGCTAAGTAATTAGCTTAGGTTAGGTCTCCTTCTAACCCGCCCTTATAGTTTTACTACTTAGTCTGTAGTAATAGGCTTATTTTTATAAATGCCTATTAAACCTGCTGCTCTAGTATGCTATTAGGGCGTAGTTAGTTTCTCTCCTTAATAGCCTAAATCTAGTTGCTAACCTAGTCTATACTAGTATCTTTACCTAAAGTATAATAGTTATATAAAGGCGGCTTCTTATACTCCTTCTAGAAGTGCTTCTTTATTAGATACTTAGTAAGCTCTCATAGTAGTATCGCGGTCTGCTCCTCATGTTGCTACTGCTATAGAAATATCTATTCTAGGTGGCTCTCCTGCTGCTTCTAAAATAGTGCTATTACCTAGCTAAAACTCCTGGGAATAATACCCTTAGGTATAGACTCTAGTGGGGTGCCCTATTAGCTAATGCTTATTATCTATTCGCTAAGTGGTTGTTAGCCTACCTGATCTACTGTTAGCTGGAACCTAGTATAACTCCTATCCCCTATTTCCCTAATAATAGTATCGTTGGGGTTATTTATCCTATTAGCGCGATTATTGCGCTAACTCTCCTATATCTCGGGACTTAGCGAATAATTGGGGTTGTGTTAGCCTAGTCCCTATTGGTTAAAATTGGTATGCGTAGTTTGTAGTTCGTTAGGGCTAAACTTAGCTGCTAATTAGTCAGCAAGCTATTACTAATTTATTCCTAATATCCTAACTGGCGCAAGTTACTTAAATTGAGGTAGAAGTAATAGAATTATAAGAGTATAGCTATAGGCCTTAACTAGGAAAGGTTAGAATACTAGAACGTAAGTACCCGTTACTATATTAGACTATTACTTAAGGTCTAAACTCTTATGTATAACAGGATTTTCCCATTTATATGTTCGCTAGCCGCTAATTCGCCGGCATTTCGCCAATAGTGCGGCTGTGTGAGGTGCACCCAAACATTGTTCCTTACAGCTTTAAGTAAGTAGACTAATACTTCTATAGCTAAATAAGCTAAGCTAGAGGCTTAGGAGATCTAATAGATTGAGGCCTGCTAGTAAATATCCCTATTTATTATTTAACCTATTTAGTAAATAAATACTAGTTTTCTAATAGTATATCTAAGGGAATATACCTAAGCTAGCTTCTCACTAAGATAATAAGCCTAGCCTCCTCTAGCTACTATACTATTATAGCTAAAGATAGAGATGAGGCTTAGGAAGATATCCCTATAGATCAGATTAATAAGGATAGCTAGATAAATCTAGATAATATTAAGGGTTTACTTAATTTTAATATTAGTATTACTAAGAATATACTAAATATCAGTATTACTAAGTAGTCTGCTATAATTATTAATAAGCTGATTCATATATATAAATTACTATAAATGATTACTATAATTACTAATAGAAATAAGAAAACTATATCTAAGACCACTACTTCTTCTATAATAATTAGGAAGTTATACCAGAGAGACTCTACTTCAAGATTAAATATCTTTTCAAGTAATACTACATTTAATATGGCTATTATAAATAAGTATAGCTTAATTTAACCTAGCTATAACTACCTAGTAGCTAGTAATATCTTTACTAAAGAGGAGGTACTTGTTTAGTTTACTCTCACTTAATACTAATAGCTAAAGCGCCTCTCCTAAAAGAAGCAGAAGTACCTAGTCCTAAATTCTATTAAAAAGATGAAGATATAAGTAATATACTATTTATTCTAGTGATTTAATATAGTTATACTAATCTAAATAGAAACTTTGCTTTAATATATTGCCCTGCTCTTAAGATATATAATATACTACATATTACAGCTAAGCGCTGCTATAATCCCTCTTTTAAGCTATTAGTTAAGGCTATATTTACTGAGATTACTGGCTAGGTAGTTAAGAGAGGTGTTTGGGAGCTTATAGGTCTATCTCAGCTTAGGGATAACTTTACTACTTTTAGTAAAGTAGTTAACTTCCTATCTATAATAGATAGGTTATTCTCAGCTATTCTATAGCTAATTCCCTTCTTCCTTAAGCTTAAGGTTACTCGGGATAATACCCCCTATAACTAGCCTCAGGTTAGTGAGATAGCTTAGGAGCTTACGTATTAGCTTAACTTTTGACTCTAAGTGGATCTATAATAGCATTAAGATCTAATTAATTATTAATTATTATAGTATTTATTTAAAGTAAGCTATATAAATTAAGCTAATATAGCGCTCTATGCTCCTTTCTTCTTTATTACCTTCTTAACTAAATCTGTATCTTTCTTCTAAAACGTTATATACTTAGTATAAATTATACGCAAATTTATATCTATTAATACTAATATAACTCTTTAGTAGGAAACTTAAAGTATTTCCTATTTTTAAATATATTAAACAGGGAACTACTTACTAATCTTATAAGGAGCTCCTATAGCTTATGATTGAAATTAGATCTAGCAGCGGGCTTTAAGAGGGAAACTAAGTATTATTTCTTAAACCACTTTTAAGAACATATATATAGGGATTAAAATATTAGTTATGTTTGAGTATTTTTGAATCTCATAAAATATGGTTACTATATTTTTAGTAATAGCTTACGAAAAGTATTTATATTAATTAATTTACTACTAGGTCTCTATTTACGAACCTTGTAGCGTTTTACAACATGGACTAGGGGTTTTAAGCTATTTTAGCTGCTATTTCTTAAATACCTATAGTAATTAATTAGTATCCATTCTTCTACTAACTATTATTTTAAGGTTCCGCTTGAGGGGTAGTAAGTTAGGCTTAGATTAACTACTAAGCTCTAGACTATATTAGCTGCTGAGATCTGGGCTATACTAGCTGCCTTAGGGAAGATTCGTTATATTTAAATAACTTATAGTTCTTTATAGATTTTAAGAACCTCTCCTAATAGCTACTTTTAGGGCTTATTTTAATTATCCCCTCTTTTTAGTAAGGGGCTCTAAATTAGTAGTAAAGAGCTCCCTGTACTAAATAGGAAGCCTCTGTAAAACATAGGGCCAGTTAAAAAGCGACGTATCGAAAGATAAGATATGAAAGTAGAAGACGAAAAAGGTTTAGGTATTTGAAATCTAACTGGATTTATAATTAGACACCCTAAGATGCTACTTAAATAATTAATTATATTTTATTCATATATATAACAATTGTATAATAATTAAAGTATTTTCCTTCTATATCTTTAGCTGCCTTACTATGAATAATAGCAAGTTCGCCTAGGTTAGACCCTTCTAAGTTAGACCTTTTTAGATTAGATACCTCTTAACTACTATGAAATGCTATTTAGTAACTTATAATAACTTATTTCTCTCCTACTAGCTTATAGCTACAATTATCAATTATTATCTTTATTATATTCTAGAAAGCTCCACTATAGTATGTCAAATAGGTTCGACTTATGAAATATACTCCATAGTTAATACCTACTAAATTAATATAGAAACAAATAGCAAAATTATTCCAGACTCTCCCTTGTAGAGCTTTCTATTAGGCGCAGTTTAACTAAAGCTATAATTTAATATCAAGAGAGCTAAAGCTACTCTATAAATATTATTACTAGTCTATTATTTATGTAGAAATTAAGAGATCTGAAATACGTACTATATAATAATATCTTAGCTTAAAAGTACATCTTTCTGTTTAGTATAGTAGAGGTAGCATAATACCTATAAATTAATAAAAACATTTATAGTAATTATTCATAGTAATTAATATTTAGGAGTCTTATAATATACCTACTTTAGACTAGTTAGTATTAGTATACTTTATTACTAGTACTAGCCTCTCTCTTAATTCTATTATAAATGCTACTTTCAAGACTTTTTATTTATATTTTAATCCGCTTTATTACCCACTATCCTAATAAACCCCCTAGAAATAGGTAGCTAAAAAAGCTCTATAGATCTAATAAACTGCTTTTTAATTAATTCCTTCTAGTAGCTATATCTCTCTAATAATTAGGATCTAGAGTACTCTTAGCTTAAAGTTTTCTCTACTTAGTATTCTTTACTATTTTATTAATTAGTAATAGAAGCTATACTAAGTCCTCCTTAGTACTATTAATATAAGTAATAGATATATAGTAGTTAAGTAAATAAGAGCTTTAGTAAATCTTATAAAAGGAATATACTAAAGAATATAAAAAAGTATTAACTTTTAGACTATTTTAGTAGATAACGCAAGGTTCTTTAAGCCTAAGATTTTAGCTTAGGAACTTATAAATGAGTTAATATCTCTAGTCTAGCTAATATATTATATTCACTATTTAGTACATATCTTTAACCTAATTATTAGAGCTATTTCTGAGGCTCTTTAGATCCCTATAGTACATATATGTATAGAGTCTCAACCCTCAATTACTCGCCTAAAGAATGAGGAAGACTCTAATAATAATGATCTACCTAGCTTAAATAGCCAAAATCTAGATACTAATAATCATACTTCTTTAAGTCTATTTAGAGATCTTATCTAAAAAGTAGATATTAGTATATTTATAAACGTTAATTATATACTAATAGCTCTATACATTTAGTTCTTAGCTATTTCTCTCAAGCTTTCTAATAAGAGAATGTAAAACTTTCTTAACCTCCAAAAATCTACCTGGGAGAACTAGTAACTATTACGCCTACTTCGCAATATTAAGATAAGATAAAACTCTACTATACTTATATATGTTTGCATAAGACAGCTAAAGATAATAATCTTAGCTTAGGTTGAAAGGCACTCCCTATATAATGAATTTACCTTTATAGAGACTAGTTGGGATCCCCTTATCATTTTACTTAATATCATAAGCTTCTTTCTACTTTTTACTAACCTTCTTAATTGAACAAATAACCTTACTCCTAGCTATATCTTTATATTCATATAAGTTATAATAATTTACTTAGAATTCTATATTACTATACTTAAAGGAAAAGGTATTATCTATGAACTATACTTAGGTAACAGTTCTTGAGAAAGCTACTTATTATAAAGCTTATTAATAAGGAGTCTTTTAAGGTTTATAACATTACTATATTACTTTTACCTAAACCTAGAACCTTAATATTAAGTATATACAATATATAATTCCTATTTGCTAACTATTTTAAAGATCTTCTCTTTCCTACTATACTTAGGAAGATAAGTATAATAAGACTTTATTAAGGTTTATACTAGATAATACTATAAAGACCTAACGCGCTATAGCAGAACTTCAAACTATAATATAACTTAGGAATTATAGGATACTCCATATAGCCTCTTATTATATAGTCTAAAAGAAAACGTATTTATAGCAATCTAATATTGTAATTGATTTTACTAACTAGTAATAAGGGAAGCTATTAATATCTTAAGAAGCTAGAAGTATTTATATTAACTTTTTTAATATTAGTATACTATATAATAGTAGTATGAAGTTTATAGCTAATATATTTAGTTATATATCCTATGGAATCTATCTAGTAATTTTGGCTTTGCTTAAAAAATAGCTACTCTAGATTCCATAGTATTTATCAAATAGCTTAAGACTTCCTATTTATCTAACTAATATTTATCTCCCTCAAACGCTTATTCAGCCTTGCTCGCTATATCTACTATTACTCTCGCTTTAACCTCTCAGCTAATACTATTTTTAATACCTTAATCATTAAGATCAACTAGTATAATAAGGCTAAGCTCTCCCAAATAATACTTAAGGACATCTCTAATAATAATATTATTACTATTACTTTAGAGTAGTAATAATATATTAAGAGAGGCTTTAAATTACTCTTCTCTTTTAGATAAAGATAATATTAAAAGGTATCTTAAGATCTTTAATAATGTATTAAATCTCTCTATTACTATAATAGGAGATACCTATATTTAAACCAGATCTAAAGAGGAGGGAACTAGGGATAGCTCTAAGGATAAGCTAATCCCTTTATCTAGTACTTAATAGATAATATACTTAACTTAATTATTCTATCTTGCCTACTTATCTATACCTCCTATATCTTAATAACTACCTCACTTATCTATAAGCTACTCCTCTAAGTTAACATAATAAAAGCGGAAAAGAACTACTTTACTAATAGACCTTAGCTCTTCTTCTAATAGCGAATAAATATATAATATTTTTACTCCTATATTTCATAAAGTTATATTCCAAAAATAGACCCTTAGTAGTACTATATAAAATCCTGAGATATTTATAGTAATTATTTGTAGTTATCTTACTAGTATATAGTATATTTTTCTTTTAAATATCTTTTCTTTTTATTTACTACTAAAACCTCATTTTAGATATATCTACTTATAGGTAATACTGCATAGTATTAACCTGTAGATACTACTACCCATAGGTAGTAGTACCCATGGGTAATTAAAGTGGGTACTACACATAGGTAGTTTGGGTAGCCTATAACTACCCACGGGTAGTTCTGGTAACTACCCATATGGGTACCCGTGGGTAGTTAGCAAGCCTAATCACTCCTCCAAGACTGCCTCCGAGGCATCGTCGCAACTGGCAAAACAGAAATGATAGATCATAGATGTCACTGCGCCTGCGACAGTTCCGATAACGATAATAAAATGCGCAAACTTTGGATAGAACCCGAGAGAGGCGAACGTCGCTATGTAGAGCAGCACACTGGCAGCCATGAGCCATGCGGGCCCGTGGACGTCAAAATTGAACATGGGCCCATTCTGTATGCCGCAAAAAGGGACCACGAAATTATTTAGACCAAAGATCCAACCAAGGTTGCCTTTGTCGATATCTGCAAGCTGGTGGTTGGATATCCATGACTGACAAATCCCGATGCTCTTCATGAGACCAACAAGGCCGCCCATGCAGCGTTGCCGCAAGTGCAAATTTTCCAACAAGGAATATGAGCCAAACAAGCAAAGTGATACTATTACTACTCCCCAATTAAGCAAGTTATTACCACCTTGAATCCATTGAATACCCTGATGTCTTACATATATTGATCGAGCTAATAGGAGGCCCGAAGATCTGCCCCTGCTTTATTTATTTAGGCGTATCTACTTATCTAGCCCCCATCCACATCCCCCTTGCCCCTCCCCCTCACTCGCCCCCTGCTAATGGAGAGTAGTTATAAGGGTAGACATAAGGGTAGGCGTGAGGGTATTGAGGTGAAGGGGTTTAGGGAGGGGGTTAGGGGGGGCGCTAGTTATGAGGATCATTAAAAGAGTAAATACCTTTCTTTAAGCTCTAATTAACCTCACTTATACCTAGTTACGTGGTATAATACCACGTATTCTTATATAACATTTAGATTTAATAAGTTATTAGTTGGGTAATTAATTAAAAACACTGAGAAAAATCTCATTAACAGCAGTTTTGGGGGTTAAAATTAACTTCATTGCACTTGCGGCAACGCTGCGCCCATAATAGCACAGAAACTTCCAGAGACGACCAGATATGCCGCCGTTTCGCCCTCTGGAAAATCGCCCTCAGAACGGTCTTCAGCAAACTGAGAATTAGGAGCTTCGAGTTCGTTGTCGGCGGGCCCACGCGCTGTGTGCTTTGTATATGTTTTCCGGACGGAGCTGACTGAGAATGGTTACTACACAGTGAGTTTCCACAGAACGGGAGAATGAGATGTTTGATACTCACATTGACAATTAGTTTTTCATTTTCTCAAAAGTGATACAATTGTCTTGGTTATCATATTGTTGAAAATAGTGTATTTAAGGATGATCTGACTCAATAAGACGGTAGTTTCGTGAAGAAAAAGCTGGTTACGATGGGGAAATACCAGTCAGTTATGGAATTTGACTAACCGACACACCAGCCTTCCACGAGATGTGTCTAAACAGAGACTGGAACTCGGATTGAATGGTAACTTCAATCAATTCGCTCTTGCATCTAACCAGCAAAATTGTGAGAGTTGGACTTTTTCGCCGAAATGCGTATGGGAATCGCTCCACAGTTTCACAATTCGCCGAAGGGTTGTATTTTGCGAGGACGGTCCAGCCTATCAATGTACGACTGACATTGAAAACAGCCAGTTGAGCCTAACAGGAAATTGAACGACATTGCGAAAGTCATGACTTTATCCACAAACTCACAATGCGTTACGTTCAAGCATGTGCGACGGCAAGAACCATGTGGTATCGTAGGTCTTGAGGCCGTGCACGAGAATCAGCCAGCTTTTAGACGTCCTTCGAGACCTATCCACGTTGTTCGAGTGACCAGAACCCGATAAAAGTAACAAATGTTTTAGAAATAGATTAATCGAAAGCTATTGCTGTTATAGTAAGGGTGCCAGTACCGCGCCCTTCTACCCAGAAGTTCCACGTATAGCTCACGATGCCAACCGAGACACACTCACCCCCGCTCAGGCATTTCATCCTGATAATCTCACATATGAGTTCGACCCTGGCCCCCAAGCCCTTAACCTTGGTCTCCTCGGCACGTGCCAGCCTAGTATAGGCCAACAAGGATGTCACCTCGGACCCTAGCTGTGAGGTGAACCTCGGCTTCAAGGTCAAGCTTGATACCGACCATGAGACCGGCGTCCTTGAGCTTGCCGTTGTCATCAACGGGACCTTTGAGCAGGTTTCCTTTTCGACTCTTATTAATACTAGTTCAAGCTGCCTGGTTCAAGAGAAAGGCCTGGGCTTACCGACGGGTCCGTTGGCAGGGCCGGACAGACCAGGCATGGGGAGAGACATGGAGCCATCATTGCCGGGCTTGTTGGTGTTAGTGTTGGCGATGGAGTTGTTGGGGTAAGAGTTGTTGATGGAGTTGTTCGGGTAGCTAGGGCTGTTGTTGGAGTTGGAAGTGGTGGAGAGGTTAGAGGCGGCTGTGGTGGCGCTGGTGGGAGGAAGCGGGTTCTTGCTGCTGGAGGGCCATGATAAATTGGATGTGAGCTCTCAATGTTGGACTTCGTCACACTTACGGGGAAGACATGGTTGCGGTGGGGGTGCTTGGACGTGAAGCAGAGGATTGAGGCCGGCTTGACATGTATTGGGATGATTGCTCTGAGCGTTCTTCGGTGGCGTGTATACCTCGAGGCAGGATGGCTTGACAAATGAGGGAACTGTGGGTTGTGGAGAGGAAGAATCGTTTTCAAATGGGAGGATTTGCTTCCTATTTATCCTTCTCCCAAGACCTGGAGGCAAGTCGAGTGTACGTATCTGAAGTTGAGAGGATCGAGAACTCCCTTCATCCGGGCGCAACCAACGCCTCTGCCGCTGGTATCGCGGCAAGCCGGCAAGCCGGCAGATCCTGCACCTACCGACTGTGAATCCAAATATGGACATACCTGCAAAGGACAGACGGTTCAGTGCGCTGCCCGACGGGTGCTCGCCGCAGCTCCCAACAAAAGAAAGAAAGTACATGCTCGGGAATATGCTGGCCTGCCAAGCCTTACTCACAGGTACTTAAGGCGTCGGCAGAGGCCTGATGGAGCCAGTGGACATACTTGTCAGACATTGGCATAAATTTACGCCCACCGGATTGCAGGCTCTTACCGAGCAACACATGAGAGGCAACGAGCACGCTTCAACATGCCCGCAACCTTCATAGTCGCCTTCTCGGCGGTGTTCGGGATGGCGGAAGCTATCCGACATACTCAATCCCAAGCTCGAAGGAAGGAACACCGCAGCCGTAAGAACAACCTCCTCATCCGATGCCGCAAGTCAACGCGGTACTTTGCCGACCTCGAGGGAAAGCATGTCGTCCTTTCCGGGGACAAGGTAAAATTCGACCCAATTACTCACGCGCACACCATGTGCACTTCTGTCTTCAAAATCGTCCTCCTAACCACTCCGGACTTTCTTTCTAGCTCTTTGTCGATACCGGACTTGACAACGACTCGTCCTTCGGCCACCCGTTCACAGGATACTACTTGCCGTACCCGGAAAGTCAATACGCGGGCCTAGTGTCGACCATCTGCGAAGAGCCGCCTGTCATGAACTGGATATATGTAGATCGGGACACGCACGAAGTTAAGTTCGGAACTCGTCCTTACGCACAGCCAAATTACACGGGCCCATTCGATTGTACCAGGCAAGACAAGCGGCTTACTTTTGGTGGCTGGGAGGGATTTTTCGTTGTCAGAACAGGTGATTTTTGGTCCCTCTACTTCGACGTCGAACAAGATCGGCTGAACTCAAAGCTTGGGGAGGGAGCCCTTGCTCTCGAGGTGGATCTGTTGCGCGTGGAAATACCTGTGAAGCCGGTGAAGCCGGAGGAAAAGGAAGAGGAGCAGACTGGAACTCAGGACGCCAGCCGAGAGGCCAAACCCTTCGGCGAGGGGGTCAAACACCCCGGCCAACAACCCCAAAGCTCCAACCAGGACGGAACAGAAAGCAGCCATCCAGCAGGAGGCCTTGAGGTGGAGCTAGAATCTCCCGAAGTTGACTGACATGCGGTGAAATCAGGATTACTAGAGGAGGCGATCAGCAGCTAGCGAGGCATTGCCCAGCCTGATTACCCAGCCTGGGAGTGAATTGAGAAACAAAATCATATCCAGCCTCAGTTATGCCTTTGCAAAACCGTAAGGCGAGTACCATAACCAGTAGTTACCATCGCCCAATTAATTGTAGGGGAATTCCTCTCATCGCAAGGCTAATACTTCCGAATCTCAGGGGTCCAGCCGCCCCGACCCCGGATTCCATGGGCCTGGCCCGTTCCAAGCCCACACACACCTGCAGGGCAGATTTTCATGATCAGATCATCAGCGCATCCTTTGGACGGGCTTTTTATAGCACACGTGTACGGATACAGGGGCAATGCAGATCTCCCGCTGGTGGATCGAGTGTATCGCGAGCTGACCTCAGACCAAACAGCCCTGTAGTCAGGCGTCATCCTAGTAGCAATCATGGTTCAGGCATTATACGTTCCGACTTCTTGACGGCGCTAACATGAAGCTTTGCATCACAAACTCCCGTTGACTCCTCGACAGCTGAATTGCCGAGAGAACATGCCGGTTTACTGTCGCTGGATGAGAGATTTACGGCTCCAGGCCTGTCGTGCGACTGTGTTTCACCAGCTGCGAGTCGGCCGACAGCTGTGCCCTGGGAAAAGCAATACCAAGCGCCAAACTCCCACAATTGACCCGCAGTGGAATCCTGCACACGTTAATGATGGGTTTTGACATGCTGTAGAGCGTTACTAAATACGACACGAACGTTCGACATCTCATTGTCGGTGGCGCTCCGAATGGCCTGAGCCAAGCCGCGATGTGCTTCAGGAGTAAATACAATCGTGAGTACCACAAAATGGCAGTCCGCTGACGACAACGCTTCAGAGCAAAAGGACTGGTACCAAGATATCCCAGGTAGCCATTTTTTTCAATCACATTTTTCTCGATCGCATTGGCCATTAGTCGTGGAATGAGGTTCTCGGCAAGGAACTTCACGAAGGTCCACGTGTATATATGTCGGAGAAGTGGGAAATTCCGTTATCTATAATATATATACTATTTCAGAGTACCCCTCACCCATAAGAAGGAGATATCTCTATAGATGAGGAGGAGAACTTAATAATAGTGTTAAGAATATTAGTATATAGATATCTATTACTTAATTCTACTACCTAATAATTAATAGTCTAAATTAGAAAATTACTATTAAAGCTATTATAAAGTAATAAAATATACTTATAGACCTTATTTACTTTTCAATAATTCCGTAGATTAATACTGAAATATTTATCTCTATTCATTATTATTTTCTAAGTAATTTATTAATTCAACATAAAGCTATTACTATAATAAGTTTGATTAATGTCTTAATCTCTATAGTTACTCTTAATAAACTTAAGAAATAAGCCTTTTCGTAAGAATAAAAAATTTAATTTTTATATATTTAGTATATTAAACTTTATAATTAGAGGTCCTATTTATAATAGAAGTATTAGAGAGTATAATTAATAGCATAGTGCTATATACGTCGTAGGCTTTATTGAAACTAGGTAATGTAGCTAAATATAAAGATAACATCTTATTATATTATCATAGTAATATATTGTATTACTTTAATATACCCTTAATACCAGCTAATCTTCTATAGAGGCGCTTTATACTTATATAGTTCTAGGTAAAATTTTATTATAAGCATATAAGTATATTTACTCTAAGTAAGGCCAATGGCCCGCTTTATAAGTAGCCTCTAGGCTTTATTCACAAATATAAACTATACTAACTATAGTTTATAAGTACAATAATTATAAAGCACTTTAATACTAAGAACCTATTATAGATCCGAAGCTCTTTTAAGGTAGTTATTACACTAACACCATAACCCGCAGAGTGGCAGGATAAGGTCTCTACTAAATATAATATTATATATATATATGTCACGTAACTGTATCCGCAGGCCTAATATAGTTCACACTATTATCCACGCGGCTATATAAGAGAAGGTTTAAGCTATAGTTAAGCTTAACTATATGGAAGTTTTATTCAAGGTAGAGAATAACCTTGTAATATAAATTAATGAAACTATAAAGTAATTTATTAATATAAGTGTTCAGGAGATAGATAAACTCTTTCTTAACTATAATTGAATATAGAATTAAGCTAAGAACCTATAGACTACTAATTTTAAGGAGTTATTAGCATAACACTAAAGGTAAGAAGATAATATTTCTAAATGAAAACAATATTTCCGCAATACCTTTAATACCTACTTATAGTTTAATCACCTGATATAAGCACTTATTAATACTCTAAGTAAGAGGTAACTACTTATTTATATATAGTAGTTTAGATTAAACTGTAAAAATAGCTTAATTAAAGTATAAAAGATTATATATAATATAGGAGAATTAAGACAAAGGCTTTCTAAAGGATATCATAAAAGAAAGAGAAGAAAAGTACTAGAAGGAGAAAGAATAATACTAAGAAAGAGTCCTTCTTAGTAGTAATATTGCTACTAATACTAACTACTATAAATGAATAATAAAGGTTAAAGAGTAATAATAGTAAGAAGAGGAATAATTCTAAGAAGAGGCTAAAAGATAATTAAGGGGATTTAAGTATATAGAATATAAGATAATAAGTTATAAGTATACTTGATCTTACTAATTATACCAAGAGAAAGGTCTAGAATACTAAATACCCAATATAAAGGTATTATTAAAGGTTAGGAATAATATTAAGGTAAAACTGTTGCGCTAACTCCGTAACTCGCGAAGTAGCAGAATAAGACCTCTGCTGAATACGATCACGTACGTACGTACGTACGTTACGTGACCGTATCGCAGGCCTAATATAGTTCAACACCACTGCCCACGCATGTATGTTGTACCTACTCCTATACAAACCCATATCAGAATAGCTTTAATACGCAATATACGTAGTAGGGCTACGCGCGTTTTTATTACCTGCCCTTGTGAAACTGATAAAGACCCTCTCTTAAGAAATATACTAAACGTCTTAAGTTAAACCTACCTAGTTAAAAAAAGATTATTTCAGCTTTATTTACTTTAATTAAGAATATATACCCTCTATAAGATATAGTAATCTATAATAGAGAATTAATAATATATATATTTAGAGATTAATAATAATTCTATAGGTATTACTAAGTACTAGAAGATGACTTTATATAAATAAGAACTTAATACGTCTCTATTAAAGAGTATAGTATTATTTAACCGTAGTTATTAGGAAACCTAGAACTAAATAATTTATTTATAAGGAGTAATATATTATATTACTGTTTATATTAATATAGTCCGTTAATACCTACTTAAGAAAAAGGAATTTTAGCTTAACTATAACCTAGGAAACAACTATATTTATAAAAGAGATTTTAAATATATTTGTATATTATATTATTAATATTAGTAATAAGGTATCTATTATAGTATACGCAATTGCAATACTGCAATTGTTGATCCACTTTTATGCCTCATCCTATTCGCCACAGTTATGAGCCCAGCTCTACTACCCTAACTATGTGTTGAATAGTTTGAGTTCGCATGCTTGCGAGCCTACGACCCCTACCCAGGGTTCGAATCCTACCGGAGGCGGCTCAACCACCTAGATTTTAACGAGATATACCCAATCAGAAGTTTCAAAAAGTATTGTAGTTCCGACCTACGTCTTTAGAACGAAACTAGGGGGTATATTATAGTATATAGGTCGCAATTATAATGCTATAAGTATGGATCTACTTTGATACCTCGTCCTATTTGCTATAGTATTAAATATTCAAAACTTAATACAATAGTAATTATAACTTAAAGGTAATAAATATATCTTATAAACTCTATAGAAACTAATTACTAGGGAAATATATTTTTAGTATTAAAGAGCATAGTATTTAGAACTATAAGCTCTTATTTATTTAGATTAGGTAATAATAGGAGCTTTAAAAATATTAAAGCATTAATTTAAATACTTGAACATAATTTTCTATACTATATATAATTAAGCTAAATTAATGTGAATAATCCAAAGAGTACTATTAGAGTTCTTGAACTAAATAAACCTAGTTAATAGATGTACCTTTAATTAAGATTTACTAATAGAGGAGTATAGAAGCTTTATTAGCTATCCTATTAATTATTAGTAGCTTACTTAAAGAATTAATATAACATTAAAATCAAGGTTTTCTAATATTATAACAATGTAGGAGAAATATATATATCTCTAACGTTAAAATTAAGTAGTTGAGGTAATAGTCTCGAGGTAATAGTCTCAAGGTCTCTATATTTAATTCCTAAGATTGAATTAATAGATAGAGTAAGTAGCTATAATTATTATATTAAAGGTAAGACTATTAATAATCAATATAAAGTTACTTCAAATAATATAGCTAGAAGTTACTAAAATAGCTTATTTTAGCTTTCTTGAAATTGAAAATTCTGTTTTATAGTAATAGTAGTTTAGCTTAGAAGTTTAAGCATATTATAGTATAGCTTCTTTAGTCTTATAGTAGTATTATAAGCTCTATTATCATTAAAGAATTTTAAAATCTCTTTATATTATGATTATAGAGTACATACCTTTGAGTTAAAATATATTTAGTTAAGAATAAAGAGGACTAAGAATAATATTTCTTATTACTTTATATACTCCTTATTATCTAATATTATATTACTAGTTTTATAGAATAGAAAGAATTAATTATAGTAGTCTGCTCTCTTCTTTAGTTTTATAATAACTAAAGTTCGAGTATTTAAATAGTATAACTAAAGTGTATCTTGGTTTATAAGTAAGAAATAAAATCTCTTTGTATAGAGTCTTAGTTTATTTATTTATTCATATAGAGATTTATAATCCCATAGAAGTAGACTTTCATAACCTTATATTATAGCTTAGGTGTAGCTTACTATATATATATATATATTACTCTAGCTTAATCTAAGATAGATAGATAATTTCTTTTTAAAAGTACATTAATAGAGATTTATATCCGGAACAATAATTCTATATAGGCTTCTGCCTAGATTCACCGCCCTTAGGGCCTACCTAGCAGCTACCTATAAACCTGGTATAACCTTGCTGAAGTAGAAAACTGTCTCTCTTCCTCTTTAGCTTTAAATAAATACTATTATACTACCTTTCATTATAAGGACTTAGGTCTAGCCTGTCGTAAGTATTTAGTTTCTTTTCTTCTTCTTAAAAGAATAATTTAATAAAGATTCTTTTTATGAAGCGCTATGTCCTTAGAGTTAGTAATAGAGGAGTTATTAGTAGCCTTCTACCCTTAGTAATTAGTATCCTCCTCTTTATTCAGCTAGAATAAGTTGATATTACTTAATAAGCTTAAGCTTCTATAGGTATGGACTTATAGAGATATAGCTACTATAGTTATAGTTCTCTATAAACTTAGTATAATAGGTAATATAGATATCCATAGAAAGGTAATAAGGAGGCGCTATATTAAATATAGAGGTATATACTAAGGGAGTTATAGTATATAGCTATAGAGAATAGTAGGTCCGCATTAGTATAGTAGATACTATAGAGTAAGTAAACTACCTCCTAAATAGAACCTTTACCCTCCTCTATACTAGCTCTCTATTACTTAGAGGGGGTCTATATAGAGTTAGTAATAGTTATAAGCATTAGTTAGCCGGGCGGTATAGATTATATATAGCGGGAAGGAAACTACTAGCACGCTTAGTGCTGTGGGAGCTAGGCGCAGGAGTATTATTATTATTATTATTATTGCTGCCGCCCCCAGTAGATATAATAGAGCTACCCTCTAAATATAACTTATTAGCCTTACTAAGAGCGGGGGAGGCGCCGGGATTTATAAAGCAAAGAGCCTTAAGGGCTATATCTTGAAGAGAGGGCTTTAAAATTATTAGATAAAAGAGCAAGCTATAAGTATATAGACTTATAGGCATAGTATAGTTAGCAAGCGTATATTTAGTTAATACTAGCAGATAGATAGTAGTTATTTTATAAGAGAATATAATATTATAGGGCGTAGCTTATAATAGTTATTATTATATAGTTAATAGAGAGAAAAAGAATAAGATTATAATAATAAGTAACAAAGATTAGAGGGGCGCTATATAGGCCGCCTATTACTAGCTAATTAGTAGTAGACGCACTATTACCGCGCACGAGCCCACAGAGGGAATATTATTACAGGCCGGACTGCGCCCGCCTCTAAGCCACTAGGGCTACACTACTTCAGTTATAGCAAGTACGCAAAGGCTTACAGCCCCACCACACAACCGCACAAAAGCCGCTCAAGCACCACACAAGCCTGCAGACTTGAGCCTTCTCTCCTTAGTATAGATAACTTCTAATTAATAGCATTTCTTCATTAAATAAACTCGGGCTACGCCCTTTAAAATAATAGAGATTAAAAGCGCTTGTAGGAATCTTATAGCTTTTATCTTCTTTATAAGAAGTAGTTCCTCTTACTCTCTTAGGTATAGCCTAATATAGCTCTAGGTTTAATATACCTAGTATGGTACTATATTATATAACCTTATTCTACTTTATTTATAGTTACTTTCAGAGGATCTTAAAGTCATGGGCTTTTATTATATATATAAAACTTTACTAAATATAGCTATTAATCTTTAAGTTTAAAGTTATTATACTTAGAGTATTATATTCTACTTGAAGTATTACTTAGTAATAAGCTCCTAAGAATATACTCCCTTATAAGTTACTACTTCCCCTTAATATATAGAAAGTAGAGTTATTAGGCTATAGACTAGCTAGTTATTATATAAATATTTCTATTAGTATTAACTAAAGTATAAGCTAAATATTCTTTATGGACGCTAACTTATATAATAATAGGCTTATTGTCTATTAGTTACTCTAATCTCTATTACTTTTAATCTAATATCCCCTTCTTTATAAGCTCTAGAAATGCTTTTATAGAGTGATTTGAGCTTTATTTGCGGTTCAATGTCGTGAAATTAGTACGGCTAGCAATACGTAATAGACATGGGGATAAATCTATGAATAGGTGGATTAGGATTAAAGACTACTTATAGGTTATTTAAAGCTCTAATATAGATATCTAAGAGATATTTAAGAAGGAATATAAGACTCTCTAGTTAGTATAGTTATTCGCGTTCTCTCAGTTTGCCTATAGTAGTACCAAGGGGGTAACAAGACGTTTAGCGAATAACAGTAAACAGAAACAATTTTAGTGAACAATAACAAAAGATAGGTCTTAGTATTAGAGGAGTAAAAGTCTTAGATTATTATATCCTATTCTAATAGTCTTATATAAAGATAGCAGACGCTATATAACAGTGGTAATATGCTATATAGTAGTAACTATATATATTATAGTACATAGCAGTTACTACGCACTACCTATATAGTAGTATCTACCCCTAAATAGAAAAAGCTCTTATTCTAATAGCAAATATTCCCATTCCTCTACAAAATAAGGCTATAGTGCTAGCATTCTAATTAAAGATTTTACTAATATTATTAGCCTTACGCTTCTTATTCAGCGTGGTGGCCTTAGGAGTGCTATAGCTAGGGGTTAGGGAATTAATCTTAGGGACCTTGCTGAGGAGAGCGCGGAGGGAAGCAACCTTAGAGGAAAGAAGCTCTACCTCCCTACTAACCTTAGTAGTAGCTTAAGTAATCTTATTACTTAAAACCTACTTAGTAAGTTTACTTTAACCTGCAGCGCTAATAGTCTTGATATTAGTCTTAAGAGTAGAAACGTAGAGAATAAGCTTATTATAAAAGCTAGTAATAAGAGGAGTAGTTTAGGTATCAATGTACTTAGTACTAGTAATAATATTACTAGTAGTTTTATAAGCTTTATTAATATTAGTATAGGTAGTATTATCAATTATATAGTTATTTTAGAGGCTAAAAATTATAGTAAGTAATATTAAGTTAATATAGTTAAGTATAAAAAGACTACTAGTAATCTTAATATTAAAGGTACTAGAGTAGTAAGTAATAAATACTCTAAGTATAGATATATAAGAAGGAAGTATATAGCTATATATAATACTACTATATATAGTACTTAGAGCGTATTTATAGGTGCCCTAAATGCAGCAGACCGCTAGATTAGAGGAAATATTAGTAATTACGCGCTTCTTACTAAAGATCTCCCTAATAAACGAAGAGACCTCAGCCTATAGGGCGTTATTAGGGACCTACTTGAAGAGGGCGTAGGCAGCCTTATTAGTAGCTATATAGGTAATAAACCCCTTAGAGTAGCGCTTAGTAGTAAGGTTACAAGGGATAGTAGGCGTATTATTATTATTAGTATTATCCTCTTTATTTCCTTCCTTATTATCCTCCTTATTCTCCTCAGTAGGGTTATTAAGAAGCTTATTAGTTTTAGCTAAAGGGTTAAAGCTATTAGGCTGAGAGGGAGGCTAGGTGGGAGTAATACTAGAGTTAATAACTAGTCTAGAATTCGTATTAGCAGGCCTGTTTATATTTTTATTATTATTGGAGTGGGGAGAGATGGAGGTAAAGCGCTTGGATCTATTGGGGTTAGTAGTAGGATTAGTAGTAGGGAGGAAGGTATTAGTAGCGCCCTAGGGAGAGGTATTAGCGGTACTAGGGATATTAGAGAGGGAATTAGTAGATATTTATAAATTAAGAAAGATAATAGGAAGTTAGTAAAGAGTAGTAAGGGCTTATAAAGTATAAAACGTAATTGAGGTAGTAATATAGTAAAACGTATGATTTATATAGGTTAGAAGAAAAAGGTAAGCTTTTATAAATAACATTTAGGTTGAAAGTATCAAGCTTAAGTTAAAAGATATAGTATAGAAGTAAAGTAAAGAGTTAATGCAGAGATATATATTAGCCTTATAGATTATAAGCTTAATATTATAGAGAATAATAGCTTTATTAAGTAGGGCACCTTAATAGCTTACTAAGGCTTAGTATAATATAATACTACCTCTATAAAAGAAGGCTATCTTTAGGCGAAGCTAGGTAAAGGTATTATATATAGTCCTAAAGAAGGCAATAGTAATATTCAAAGAGACCCTATTATGGAATGGGAGCGGCGCAGTTAGCCCCACTCTTTATTAGTATAGAGCAGTATGTAAGAGACTGGTATCGGCGACCGGCCCATATAAGCATATGTGTGGTGCATTCCGGCACGAAGTGCGCGGAATGGCGGATCTTTTGCGCATGTGGCGTAATTGGTCATTGCATCGCTGCAGCACACCACCTGAGCGTTACACAGTAACGCTATTTTAAAGGCTTGAATTATATTACTAGTATAAATAAGTAGGCTTTTATATAGCTCCTATATATCTTTAGCTATAGAATAGCCTCTCTACCTTAATAAGATACTAAATAGTAGAATTACGCTCTTAGTAGTTAATCTATTAGTTAATAAGGCGTTTTACGTTATACTTATCATATGTATCTACTATAATACGCTATAGTAGGGCTAATATTTCATAGAATAGATCTAGTTCCTCAGCTAATTAGTATAGTTAAGTAATATTAAGGACTAGGTAGATCTTCTAAATAGCAGAGAAGTTAAATTAGTAAGCTATAGAGTTAACCTTAGTAGTAATTTAAAATAGGCTAACTTGGATTCTTAACTATTTATAATTTAGGCAGCTAGAGAGGTAGTAAATCTTGTTAAGGCGAACCTAAATATAGTTACTAATATTAAAATTAACATCTATTTAGTAATAGTTATAGTATTACTAGTGAATTGTATTAGCTATATTCATAAGGCTAGTAGCATCCTCTTAGTAGGTACGCTACAGGACCTTAATAGCCTCTTTTAGCGCCGATTTATTCGTAATAGTATTAAGAATAGCTCTAGAGTAGAAGCTTAGTATAATCTTATTAGGGGACTAGCTAATAGTAATTAATAGTATATTATTAAGGTCATACTAAAGGGCATAAAGAATATTTACTTACGGAGTATTTAGGTCTACTTATATATAATACTATAGAGCGATCATAATAGTCTAGTTAGTCTGCTTGCTGTAGCTATTAGTCTGGGGATAGCATATAGTAGAGAGGAGAAGCTTCACTCTTAGTATAGAGAAAATAGCCTCCTAGATCTTTAAGATAAACTTAGGGTCTTAGTTACTAATAATATACGCTAGGATACCCTAGTTATATATTAGCTAAAGCTAGATAAATATGAGTCCCTAATTCTAGGTAGTAGATTACTTATTACTAGGAATCAAAAGGCCTTTGTTAGAGAATTTATATATCGAAGTAGAGAAGTAGTTAAGTATATTATAGTCTAGCAGAGCTTAAAATAAGCCTGCTAAAGGGATAGAGAATAGGTCTATAATAAAGTTAATGATTATAGTATAGTAGGGATAGAGCACTATAGAGATAAGCTAGAGAGTGCCTAGAAGTACGCTATAATTAATGCTATTTTCCTAATAACTAGAATAATAGTAGATATAGAAGTAGCAGGCTTTTACTTTATTACAGAACTAAATCCCAGTTAGCTTATAAATTATATAGTTAATACTAAAGTAGTACTTATTATTATTATATACTAGTTATAGAATATTAGAAATAATAGTATATTAAATATAGCGCCTCTCTATATTCTTAGTATTAATATAGAAAAGAAGGCTATTATACTATATTAATAGCTAAACATAGAAATATTTAGAGTAGTAACTATTAGCTATAGCGTAGCGCTCCTCCTCAAGAGTAGCATAAGGCATAATAGTGTTACGGGCTACGCCTAGTTGGAACTATCTAGGCTTCTGCCTAGATTCACCGCTCTTAGGGCCCACCTAGTAGCTACCCATAAACCCACGTAACCTTACTAAAGCAAAACCTCTTTCTTTTCCTCTTTAGCTTCCAATAAACAGTATTACACTACCTCTTATCACACAGACTCAGGTCCAGCCCTTCGCAAATAGTATGCTATTACTAAGTATTATCATTAGTAATGCTATATAAGATAGCGCTATATCTACTATTGTTAGCGTAGGCTTTTGTAATTTAAGCGGACGATTCCGCATTAAGGTAGATAATAGTCTTAGTAGTAGCCCCTATCGCAGAGGCCTCAGCAAGCCTAATAAAGTTAGAGGGACTATAGTTAGTTACTTTTTTAAGAATACTATTATTAATATTATTAAGTTTACTAGCCTTAGGGCATAATAAAGCTTAATTAGAGTATTAAAGTAATAGGAGCTAGAAAAGAGTAATACCATATTAGGTTTACTTAGGATATAAGTAATATATAGTTAAAGCTATAAAAGATAATTAGCTATATTATTAAGCTTTAGATTTACTTTCGCGAGGTTAGATATATATAGTAAGGTATAAATAAGCATACTATAGGTAGTAATATAGTTAATAAGGATATTTATAGGTTAGTAAATAAATTAAACTAGTTTATAGAGCTTCTATATAGCCTATACTATACTAGCAACTTCTACTTCAGTATTATAAAATCACTATTTAGTAGGCGTAGTTACCTGGGAGAGAAATAGAATAAGCCAAATATTAGAGGTCTTAAGTATAATAAGGTTAATCTTAGTATTAGGACGTTTAATATCTAACTAGAAGACTATAACTCTAAATCCTTCCTTATATACATCTAGCTTAATAAAGAGCTCCTTAGTAGGATTATAGTAATACTAGGCGACTAATAGTAGATGTTATTCTATAGGGCGTTCTAAGACTTAATCTCCTCTTCTATAGGTTTAAGAATAACTTTAGTGAGGTAATAAGTATATATCTACTTAGCTACTCCTTATAGCAGCTTATTCTCACTATAAAGAAGAGCAGAAAGAACTATTTTACAGTAGGTAAGAGGCGCCGCAATAATATTAAATTATAGTATATTATAGTAAAGCTGACTTAATATTCTAAGATATCTCTTAACGTTAAAGAGATTGTTAGAAAATATAAGCTACTAAAAAGCCTTAATATAGTTATCTATATATAAGACTCTAGTAGTATTGAATATATAGCTTAGAGGCTTTATAGAGATAAAGCTAATAAATAACTTCTCTATAGAGATATAGAGGTAGCTATTCAGCTATTCTAAAGAAGCTTAGGTATAATTGTAATATAATAGAGGTAGTTTTAGTAATATTTCTCAAGATTATAATATTTTTAATATAGGCTTAAATAATATCCTAGTAGGTATAGGATATATTATTTATAAAGTACCAAGTATATATATAGAGGAGTTCTCAAAGTCTATTAGAATAATATTAGATACTTTAATACTGCGGGGAGAGATTATAGCTATTAATTTATCATATTTGAAATATATAGGAAGCTAGTACACGAAACCTATAGCATTAAGTACTATAATCTAGCTCTTATTTTATAAGTAGTTAAGAATATTGTTCTTGTCTGGGAGAGAGTATATATTAGGGAGTATAACCTTATTTAATAGTTCAAAATTAACTACTAAATAGCCTTTTCTCACGCTATTCACTATGAGCTATACTATAAATAAAGGGTATATAATAGAGACTAGTCCTATAGTGAAGCTGGGCAGCGAACAGATTAGCTGTCTTGATTTCTTTAGTTAGCACTTTGATCCTCCTATAAATAGGGGTCTAATTCTTTATTCTTCTTCCTATTTATTATCCTTCTTTTACCTTCTTTTTTAGTAGAGATCTTCTTTTATATATGCGCACTATAATTATATCTTATTATTCTATTCTATTTTATTCTAAGGGTGTTATATTACTTTGATAAGGCTTGTTATCTGATTTTTCCTAGGGATATTGTATTACCTAGGGGGCTCTGATTAGGAGTCCCTTAGCTCTGTATGAGTTTCCCTCACTCTGAGGACTATTTGGTAGTGAGTCGCCCTTGCTGGCGTAGTACTAAGGGCGCATGACTCTGTTCAGGGGTTGTTTTATGTTGGTTTTAGCTGTTCTTAGCTGCCTGCTTATATATATCCTCTGCGTCGTTCCAATAGTAAAGGACATTTTGCCCTTGAAGTAGAGGCTATTAAGCTTGCTATAGATATGCGTAGTATCTTTAATCCCTAGTGGGAAGGGGCGGGAGGCTTTAACCTAGCTTTAGTAACTATTAATAAAGTTAATATACATATCTTTCTTATTAAGTATTAGAATAATACTATAGTTATAGAAGATATTATAGTAGTTAACTACTTTTAAATAAGCTATAAAAGCGGGGTTACTAGTATAGATCTTAATACTAGTCGCTAACTTAATTATTAGGATACTATTTAGGCGGGAGATACTATAGGAGGGGATTTCTATAGGGCTGGGGTATATAGTAGGGGTATTACTAGATATTATAGTATAGAAGGCTTCCTCTATTATAGTAAGTAGAGCATTAAGACGTCCTGGGAAGAGGGTATTAATATTAGCTTAATTAATAAGGTTAGTAGTATTAGTATTATTAAAGCGAGTTATAGTACTAACTCTTATTTCCTTGTGAATATTAAACAGCTTAGTTAGAGATTTCTATAAAAAGACTAATTTTGGGGTGTTAGTAGTAATAATACTATTAAATACAGAAGGAGTCTATAAATAGGAACACTAGGGCTAGTCTTAGTTACTAGCTACTAGGGACCCTGGGAGGTTAGTATAATTAACTATAGTAAAGATAGAGTTATAGGAAGGAATTATAATAGCTTATATAAGGTTAAACTTTCTAATAATAGGAAGAACGCTCTTATAGGTTATATCAATAGTTATACTACATATAGAGCGGAACTTAATAACCCCTTTATTAAAGTTAATAAGTAACCTATAGGTTTTATAGAAGGGCGTACCTAAAAGTAGGTTCGCGCTAAGCAAGTCTATAACTTCTATAGTAATAATAACATAAGCCTAAACAAATATACTATTAACCATGCCTAAGAGCTAGAAATTAAAAGTAGCTTCTTCTATAACCTTAAAGGATAAGTTTACTACTACTATATAGCGAGAGTCTATTAGATATAGGTAGGCCTTACTAATAAAGCGATCTATTTACGAGTAGTTAATAAGAGTAGTAGAAGCGCCTATATTAATGCAGACTTTCTCTAAAGGCCTATTAATATAAGTAGATATATAGAGTTAGAAATAGGTCTACTTATAAAAGTAAGTGCTCTTATATAGCTTAGTAGAGGTATTAATAACCTAGCTAGCCTCTAAGGTGAAGTTGGTAGTATAGGCGGGAGCAGGGGTAGTAGTATTAGTAATACGGCTTATAAAGAGGGGGCACTTAGTATCTAAGGCTATATATTGCTAGAGGTATAAATAAGATTATTCTATATTAGCTAGTAGTTAACTTCCTCCTTAGGAAAGAAAAGCATTTCTAGGTAAGAGTTATAATTACGTATCTATTTTACTCATAGCTAATATAAATTAAATAAGTTAGGTTATTTATAGATATTAATAAGCTTATAGCTATTATTAATAAAGTAGTTAACAACAGGTTTAGAGTTAATATCTTTAAAGACCTAGTAGGCTTAATTACTATAATAGTATCAGACTATCTATTATAAGCAGTTAAACTATTAAGTATATTCCTAAGGCCTCTAAGTATTATTGTAGCTACCCTAGTGGGCCTAGTTGCTAGCTAGCTTATTAGCCTAATGTGGGGTATTGCAATTATTAGCGCAGTTCTGCTGGAATCCTCTACGACTTATAGACTAGTTATACTAGTAGTCCTATTGCGGGGAATCCCAGTAGGAGTATAAATAACCTTAATAAGTAGAGTTATCTAGAGTAGCTAAGTAGAGAGTATAGTAAGCCCCTATACTAGATAAGAAAGGGGTATAAGCATATTAGATAGTATAATACTTCTTATCTATAAGGGAGAGATATATATTTCTTATATTTATTGCCCTAGGCCTACAGAGAAATTAGTAGAGTTCTAGATTAAGGGATTAATAGAAGACTATAAGTAGCTAATAGGGAGTATTAGATCCCTATACTCTTATATACTTAAGAACATTATATATATATTTGTAGTTATTATTATTATTACTAATTTAGTTAAGAGCTAAGTGTAGGCTTTAATTGGAATAGGAATAAACTTCGATTAAATAGCATCGCGTAATATAGTTAACCTATTAAACTAGTAGTACTATTATTCTATATCTATAAGAATATAAACTTATTGGAAGAGAGTAGAGCTTTAGAGGAAAGTCTTTTACTAAGTAGTAATAGCTATATAGTAGTAGGGAAACTTAGCTAGAGCTAAAAGATAGGAGAGCTAGATATTTACTTTATAGTAGTATATAACTCTATGGTTATAGAAGACTAGCTCCTTTCTATACATTATAGTGGGGGCATTAGGCTAGAATATTCTATAGTCCTATATTATCTAGGGCTAGAAGGGCATTAGACCTAGCTATACCTAAGGAGTAAAACCCTAAATAACTACTAGAGTAAGAACCTATAAAGAGGCTATATAGGTTCTAGAAAGTATTAGTAGTTCTACTATAGTTATACTAAGGTATTAGATCTTAAGGAGGTTAGTAAGGAGCTCTAGGTATTAGTAAGCTATTACTAAGGGGACCCTACTATAAGTAGCCTAGCGGGGTAGTACTTTATTTTGCTACTCCTAGGCCTAGAGAGGCCATTATAATAGTAGTATTTCTAGTAGAACTAGTATAGATACTATCTAGTAGGAAATATAAGGAGTTAATAGGATATATTAATATGGTTGTAATATAACTTATAGTTGGGAGTTTTAACAATGCCCTAAGAAGTACTTAAGTCTATACTTTTATTAGCGCTTTAGGTTCCTAAGGAGGCTATATTAGTAGATAGTAGTAGAGAGTATTTAGTTATAGAGTAGCTATAAAAGTAGGCTATTAAGTATTATAAACTTAGATCTCTTTGAGGCTAAGATTACTAAAAAGCGCTATAGAGAGTACTAGATTTATAATAATAAAGAAGAACCCTTATTATACTACTAATAGTCTCCCTTAATAAGTAAGTATTAATATTCTAACTATTAATATTAAGTAGCTTATTAAGCTAGCTAGTATTATAAGAAACCTATAAAATATAAAGGGTTTAATCTATATCCTAATAGAGGCTACCTAATTATCACGGCACTAGTGGTGTGCGTACTTAAGTGCGGCTGCATTCAGAACCCTCGTTCTGAATGTTCTATACCTTTTGCGTAACGGCGCAGTTGGGACACGTCTGGAGGGCATGCTGCACCCTTTAGCCCTATTGGGGCCCGCACTAATATAATACTACTATATTATATAGGAACGCCTAGCTAACGCTATAAACTCCTAAGTTATATTCATAGCAATCTATAAAAACCATATTATAATAGGCATTATTTTATTATACTTCCATAAAATAAGGCGAAGAGAAAGATAACTTAGTAGTAGATATTAGCTAGTTTATAGTAATAGAGTCCTTAGAGCTTAAGCCTGAACTTAAGCCCTTATTTTAATGTAGATGTCTTATATGCCTCTTATAGGCTCCCGCTATAAAGCGAGCGTGGAGTAAAGGAACTTAATGAGGTTGAGGATCTAGAAAAAAGTCTAGACGTTATGCTACTAGATATTAGTATCTTCTCAGTATATCTATAGCAGTACTGAGGGAGTAATAAGACGTTTAGAAAATAACAGTAAATAGAAATAATATATAGTGAATAACAATAAAAGATAGGTCTTAGTATTAAAGGGGTAACAGTCTTGGATTATTATGTCCTATTCTAATAGTCTTATTTATAGATAGCAGACGCCACATAATAGTAGCAGTATGCTACGTAGCAGTAACTATGCGTTATAGTACGTAGTAGTGACTACGCACTACTTGCATGGTGACAATGGTAGTCCGTTTTGTAATAGGTTCTTATCTATAGATTATCTACCTATAGTTACTACGGAAAGACTATCTCTTTAATGTAATAACTTTACTAATCTATAGTATTATAGTATAACAATCAAGTTAACTACTAATTAGTATTAATATTACATATTATAATAAGAGTAAGTACAAATATATATTAGTTAGAGGTTAAATTAATAATATTAAAAGGTCTTAGTTAGCATATTAGTAGGAGGATAGGAGGGCGGTAGTGTTATAGATAAAAGGCTTATGCCCTATATTACACCACACCGCCGGGGCTATTCTGCCGCGCCGCCTGCGCCTACGCTAATACGCCTAATATAATAACTGTTATAATTAGACGAGATATAGTTTTTATAGTAAGTTAACTAGCTTAATTCAAGTATGATCTAAGCAGTAAGTTTTAAATAAGCTATAGATTAGGTCCTTCTTTATTCAAATACTATAAAGGACCTTTACTTTAAGTTTAGTATTAAGGAGAGATTAAAAGAAAATAAATTTATGATTGCTTTAGATATCAGGTTTACGAATACCTGTTTTAGCTATAAGAGCTTATAAACCTCTATAATAAGGTATTCTAGAGAGGTGATTTGCTAGAGAGCAAATAAATAAAATACTATTACTATATTAATAGTAGAAACGAAATTACTCACTCTATCTTAACTAATAAGAGAAGAACTATTTATAAATTAACTTATTATAAAGTTACGAAATAAGTTGCAACTCTAATGATAATTAGGATCTTAGTAGATAAATAACAAACTATTAACCTAATTACTAAGAGTTAAAAAAGCTGAGACTATAACTATAGTATATAAGAGTTTATAATTATTAAATATAACAAGATATAAAAGAAGAATAAATCAATACTAAGGATACTCTATTATTGAAAGTTTTAGCAAGTAATCTCATACGAAATACTATAATAGTAAAGGTATAAAACCTTCTTTTACTGAATAAATCTTATACTAAAGCTCCTAATTATTTATTCTATTGAAAATAATTGGAACCTTAAAATTAACCAAATAATGTAATGAATTAGGTCTATAAAGGCTTCAAAAATAAAACCTAAATAGGAAAGGTATTAATAAATTCTCTACTTCTTTTCTTTATTATTAATTATGGGATATATACGCTTAATAACTAAAAGAAGAGTCTCTAAACCTGAGGACTATTAGTATTAAGAGAGTCTAAAGAACCTATCAGACTGCGATACTATCATCTCACTATTTGAAAAGAAAAGAAAAAGATCTTAATAAAACTGATCTAACTATAACAAAGCCCTAATAATAGAGATTACATTTCTTTTATATACTATTAAGCATAATACTCAAAAGAAACTATAACAAATCAATATACCATATATGCCTAAAAGTCCTGTAAAAGCATAATTAGAGATAAAATATCTCCTATTTTAGTCATTAAATAGATATTTAAATTAGTACTCTATAAAAGCAGATATTATAATAAAACCATATGATAAGAAAACCCTATAATATATTCAATAATATAGATAAATATAAACTAGAACATTAAATACTAATAGTAGCTAATATACTAATAATAATAAGGAATACTAAAGCCTCAAAATGATTTATAAGTTATCTTCAAATAATTATCAAATTTCGAAAAGAAGCTATGGAACCTTAATTAATAGGCATATAGAACTTATATATATTCTATCTTATATATATTCTATCTAATAAAGTTTAGCAAAGTATGAATAGCTTCACTAGAGACAGCATATTAGATATTAGAGAAGTGGGAAGTTCTATTATCTATAAAATATATATTATTCCAGAATACCCCTCACCTAAAAGGAGGAGATATCTCCACAGATAAGGAGGAGGACTTAACAGTAGCATTAAGAATATCAAGACGTAGATATCTATCAATTTATCCTACTGTCCGACAGTATGCGTTGGCAAAATCCCAACCTCACCTGTAGCACACCGAGTTGACGGGATGAACCTCGCGCGCCTTGTGGATACTATGCACAAACTCCTTGCGCACCCGGAATCAGATCATTTTGGAGGAGCGGAGGGAGGCGCCAACCGGGCCGGTCCAATATTCGAGTCTCACCCACACAGAACGAGATAGGTCTCCTGTGTGGAGCGCATGCAACGCGAAGCCCCTTGGTCCACTCTTCGGGATTTAGTGCAGGAAGTTGAAGTCCAGCAACTCCAAGGTGTAATATGAAAGACTACAGCACACATCCACCACAACGTGCGTAGCAATCTCTGTGCCGCCGGCAGCCTTTGATGACACTCGATCAACTTACACGGCCGCCGCATTGGCGGTGACGCTTCCGCTTTGGACGGGACTCGCCGGCTCCCACTCCTCCGCATAGCGTCCTCCCATCCCGATTACCAACCGTGGTTTCCCAGCCTCCCCGCGTCAGCTTGGCAACGCCTAATTACAATAGCTATGTGTGTACATGTGTCGGTAATTCAGGCCGACATGTTCCGGTGGCCCGCTCTTTAGTCCTGCAGCTTGCCGTGGTCAGTTAACTCCCGGGACCTGTCTGTGCTAGTGTTTATGGCGCACCCTAGTTGCCCATGTGGCCTGATTTCAACTGCGCCTAGTTGACTCGGTGCCTCTGCAGCGGGAGCGAGGGCAAACTTTGCCTAAAAGAATATCACTTGTGAGACAGGGTTCACAAAGTAGTGCCTCACGTCTTGGACATGGCGGCACGAAATGTGGACGGACATAGACGTCAAATCACACTGCACACCAGCTGTTGCTCCTCTAGTGTCTAGCAAAATGATACATTCTTGTTTGCCTCTCACAGTTATTTAATGAAGCTTTCAGCATTCCGTATTAAACTGTAACTTGATGGAATTCTCCACTACGCACTGCCTCTGTATATTTTGTGTCAATAGTGCTCTTTCAACGAATTACTTCTTTAGATCCTCTCGTCTTATCGCCGAGAATCAGTATAGTACCTCAAGTGAAAGTCCGTGATGTTTCCTACCAAACTTGACGAAAGTTTCTATCCAATGACCCCGTAAATTGTGGAATTTTTTCTATTGTATTGACTTTCGTGTCAGCTGTTATCGAGAAAGCAATCACAATAAGCATTGGTTGAGCCGTGTCTTGCACCGGTTTCGGCCTTGTCTCCGGGCCTTCGGCGGCCGATTGGTGCCGCTTCGCCAAATTCACTGCCCCACTCTCTCTTCCCCATTTCGCCGAGGTGAGGTCCCTTTCATGTTGGGCGAATCTGCTCCAAAGCCCAGACTCGAACCCGCGAATTCAGATTCGGCGAAACTTCCACTTCACTTCGACATGCCAGTCTGATCGCAATATAACCATCATTTCCACCAAGTGCCACCGGATCTCGGTGAGATGACTCCGGCGGCTGAACCGTCACCGACGACGCGCCCGCACCGGTCACATCAGCGATATCGGCCATGCGACCAATGCCGTGAGATGAGACTAAAGTACCTCCCGAATGGTTGGCCTCCCTGTAGACGCTGCCAATATAGCAAGACAGACTGCACATTTGTGGGGAGACCATCCAAGAGAGCCCTAGCGCAGCATGCGGCGAGCCGGCAGCAGCGGTCTGGAATCACTTCTTCTTCGTCTCCGGTCGCTGACCACACATCGGGGCCAGCACAAGATGAGCCTCATGCTACGGTATCAGCACATTTACAGCCTGCGGTAACAGGGACTTAGACTGTTCAAAGCCGAGCTTCTCCGTTCAGCGGCTTCTCGCAAGGCCTCGAGACTTCGCCCCTTGCCAGCGTACAGCTGGACCGCCCAACAATGCAAATCTCCCCAAGCTTCGATCAGGTAAAAGGCCACAGTGCAATGCTACTCGGAAGCCCATCGGGGTCTGATCCTTGGCTTCTCCTGCACTTCCGTTTCGACGAGCTTGGCTTGAGAAGCTTTCATATGTTGCATATCCGAAATGCTGGTGGAGTCCCAATATGTCACGAGCCAAAGGGGCCCTGGTGGCCTGCGCCCTGGATGGTTTGGAGGTAGGAGGTAGTTTCAAGAGGGTTTTAAGGGAAGCTTGTAAAGCTAGAGAGGCACTACGTGGCCTCTAGATAAGTTGAGGGCCCCCGCGAGTTAGGAGAACGGGGCTAGAGATAAATATTAAACCCGAAATACCCCTATCTTTAACTAACTTCTTTACTTTATACTATAGCCTCTAATATATTTATCTCTCTTTTTATATAATAGGGGTGTAAACTATTAGAGCAATATAAGAAATAAGGAAATAATAGTAGAACAGTATTCTATAAGTTACTTAGAGGTAAGCCTTTTGACCTTAATAATAATATAAATAGAAATAATTAAACTTAAGACTAAGTACCTTAAGATCTTAATAATAAAATTAATAGTAGTAAGAAGAAGAATAATAGTAACCTACTAGAGAATAATATAACTAGAATTAAGTTAGATTAATAGATTATAGAAGTAGAGAAGAAGTTTAGAATATAGTATAAATAAAAGCGCTTATACATATTAAATATAAGCTAAATATTTACCCTAATAGATATTCTTATTCCTGTTTATTTAGAGGCACTAAATACCTTTATACCTAAAAGATATTACTTCAAATATTAAAGGAGATACCTTCCACCTTTAAAATATAAGGGGGATATCTAAACTAACTATAATATATTTATATGTAATATTAAAGAGCAGTTTATTATAAATATAATTATAGAGGATATAGAGAAGGTTCTATATACTACTAGATACTTAGAGGGGTTTATAGTAAAATAATAATTATTAACTCTCTCTATTAAATATAGAAATAGTATAGAGAAAATTATTTAAGCTAAAATATAGAAGTAGTTAGCTGAGGAGGTGGTAGATAAAGGGGCTTGAATACTTAGTATTTGGATATAACTTAAGCTAGCTTATTAAAACCTAGATTAATTCCACCAGAGTTGTATTAATTACTAAAAGAATATTAAAGTAGAGAGCCCTTTTTAGTTACTAGAGGAGATATAGATAGCTAATATAGTATATTAATTAGATTCTAAGATATAATAATTTATAATAGTAAATAGCTTACTATTAACTCACCTTAAACTAGATTCCTAAGTAAGAAATATAGAGCTTATAGTAGCTATTTAGTTCCATAAGATATTGAATAGGAACTAGTTTACTAATAGAAAAGGATACTATTAAGAAAATATCAATAGTTTCATACTAAAGTATTATTAAGAAAATACTAATAGCTTAATATCTAGATACTACTAAGATAATTGAGCTAGTAGTTTAAGCTCTCTAAAGCGAGACTAGTATACTACTAATAGATTAGATACTGAAACGTACTATAGCATAATACTAGTAAGCTAAATACTAGGAACTACTAAGACGGGCACTAGGAGAATAGAAGGTTTAACAGTAGTAGAATTAATAAAACTATCTACTATAGTTATAGTAAAGAAAGCTATATTACGCTAAGGTGCTTATATTATAAGAGGTATAATGAACCCCAGTATAATAGAAAACCCTATTAAACTAGAGGTTACTACTTAATCTATAAGGTTAAATAAAATAAGGAGAAGCTATAGTATTTTAAAGTAACTATCAAAATTTAGGTTATACGTAGCTAGAGAATAAGCTCTATACTTATTAACTACATAATAAATAGGAATATTTCAAATTAAAAGATAGAGAAGATAGTATTACTAGATATTCTCTAACTAGTACCTACTAATAAGGTTATTATTAAGAGTATATAGAGAGAAAAACTATCTAAATTTAGTAAGAGAAGAATAGTTTTTTATATACTAAATATAGTAGGGGTTTAATAAACCTTATTATATATTTTTATAGTTATTAATAGTAATAGCTCTAATAATATTCGCAGAATCCCCTAGGGGGAGAAAAAGAAACTAAACCTCAACTAGGAGGTAGTAGGCTAAACCTATCCTATGACTAAAAGAAGTATCTAACTTATTACTATAATATAAGTATTATATTAAGTAGAAGAAAATACTAAAGTAATCTTAATTAGGGTACTATAAGTTACTAAGAGACAACTTAATAATAAATAGGAGTAACTTAGTAAGTTAAAGAGAAAACTAATATTCTATTAGAGAACTATACGTTTTTAAAAGTATTTAATATTAGCTTTATAGGGATTATGCCTAAGTTTCAGAACTACTAGGAGCTACCCTATAGACTTAATACTAGGGATAGAACCTTCTATTAAGTTTATTTACTTACTAGCTGAGAAGGAAGTAAAAGAATTGAGATAGTATATTAAAATAGCTCTATAGAAGGAATGGATTTAATCCTCAACTAGCTTAGTAGCGGTACTTAGTTTATTTATTTCTAATAAAGAAAGAAAACTATAACTATATATTAACTACTAGAGACCTAAGTAAGTAACTATTGAGAACTAAGCGCTATTACTATTAATTAATAAAATCTTAAATTAGCAATCATTAGTGAAGTATTTTACTAAGCTAGATCTTAAGGATATATACCACTGAGTGAGAATTAGAGAGGGTAATAAGTAGAAGATAGTTTTTATATATACTATAGTTACTATAAGTATTATATTATACTATTTAGGCTAGTTAATATATTTATTATCTTCTAGGTATTTATTAATAAAGCTCTATTTAGCCTTATTAGTATTATTTATATCATATATTTAGATACTATTTTAATACTTTCAACTAATATACCTTCTTATATAAATATAGTGAGATAAGTGCTTACCTAGTTAGAAGCTAATAATCTTTTTACTAACCCTAATAAATACGAATTTTATAGGTAAATAGTAAAATTTCTTAGTTTTATAGTTTTATTAGAAGGGATCTCTATAGAGTAGAATAGAGTTAAAGTAATTACTAAGTAACTAGAGCTTACTACTACCTAAGATATTTAATAATTCTTAGAATTTATAGGATTATATAGGAGGTTTATTAAGAATTACTTAAAGATTTATAGCCCCCTAATAGATTAACTTATTAAAAGAGTAAGACTAGTAATAACTAGAGAGGTACTAGAGGCTTTCTACTAGCTCTGTAAAATATTTACTAAAATACTTATATTATATTATTTTAACTTAAAACTCTAAATCTAAGTTTAAACACCTCTAATTTTACTATAAGCGTAATATTAAGCTAATAGAAAGAGAATATATAGAGACTAGTTATATTTATATAGCAAATAGAATAAGGCATAAAAGTAGATCCACAATTACAGCATTATAATTGCAGCCTATATACCACAACATACCCCTCAGTTTCGTTCTAAGTAGGTAGGTTGGAACTATAACACTTTTAAACCTTCTGATTAGGTATATCTCGCCAAAATCTAGGTGGTTAAGCCGCCTCCGGTAGAATTTGAACCCTGGGTAGGAGTCGTAGGCCTGCAAGCATGCGAACTTAAACCATTGAAGCACACAGTCAGGGTAGCAGAGCTTGGCTCATAACTGTGGCGAATAGAATGAGGCATAAAAGTGGATCCACAATTACAGCATTGTAATTGCGGCCTATATACTACAATAATTTATATTCTATATATTAAAGGGCGCTAAACTATATTATAAGACCCCTAAAGCTAAGCTACTAGCTATTGGAGAGGTAGCTATATACTAGTAATATTACTTATTTTACTCCTAGTACTAAATATAATTTATTACTAACTATTTAGAGTATAAGTATTTCGCTAATAAGAAGATATTAGATACCTACCAGGCATAATTATTATATAGTTTAGCTATATTTAATTTTGAAATTAAGTATGAACTAAGCTGCCAAAACCTAGCTAATACCCTCTTATATAAACCTAACTATATTATATATCACAGGGAGATTAATAATATAGGAAATACCTTACTAGAGAGCTTTCTATACTAATTTAATACTATAATACTGCGGAAGATTACTAGTAAGAGACAGAAAATAGACTACTAGGTAGCTACTCTCTTAAATAACTTATAAAATCATTTAAATAAGAGGTTAAAATAGCTTAAGAAGAAGATCTATTCTATTAGGAAGAAAAATAGAAGAATAGAAGTACTTATTAGTTACTGGATAAGGATAGCCTAATATACTATAAGGAGGAGTTATTGATATCTAATAATTACTTAACTTAGAAATGAATCTTATAAGAATTTTATAATAAGCTATTAGGAGGTTAATTAAAAGTTATTAAGATACTTGAGAGGCTTTGAAAGTCCTTTTTCTAAACCTAGTAAAAACGGGATTTTAAGGACTATATTAGAATACGTATAATCTACTAGTAGATAGAATCATAATACTACCTACTATATAAGGAGCTAGCTCCCCTACTAGTACCTACCTAAGCTTTCTAATAAGTATTAATTAACTTTATTACTAAATATCTACTATTATTTGAATATAAATTCTAAAGTAAGCCTTTTAATATTATTTTTATAGTAGTTAATAAGTTCAAAAAATATATTATATATATATCTACCTAAGAGTCTCTTACTACTGATAGGCTAGCTAGCTTACTAATAAAACATATCTTTTTAAAGCTCAGGCTACTAGAAGCTATTATATTAAATTAAGAACTACTATTTATAAGTACGTTTTAGGCTAAGGTATGCTACCTGTTAGCTATTAAGAGAAAAGTAAGCACTACTTCTTACTTATAGATAGATAGATAGACTAAGAGATTAAACTAAACTACTAAGTACTTAGTATATATATTTCATAGTACTAGCTAGAATAACTAAGTTGAGTAGCTACTAATAGCTTAATTTATCTATATGAATAGCTACTATAAGGCTATTTAGAGATTACTTATAGAGCTACTTATAGGGTATCTTTCTATAGAGCTAAATAATATTATACCTTAAAGAGCTAGGCCAGCTTCTATTCCAGCTATATAAAATAAGGTTAAATGTTTACTCCACTAGAAATTAATAACTATAGACCTACTATATAGATAGAGTATTAATTATAGTAAATTCTATGATATTAAAAAATTTGTATTATCTTTTAATAGGAGATCTTATATTCCTATTAACTAGAAATATCTATTAGAAATAACTATCTTAAAGATTCTTAAATAAATACCTAAAACCTTTCAAAATCTAATAGGTAATTAATAGAGAGAGAGCATATAAGTTATAACTTAATAATAACTATTAAATATATAATATCCTCTTATTAACCTAATTAAAACTATTTATTAGTTCTACTCTACTCCCTTAAGATACCCTAATTAAAAATAATAATAATAATATTTATACTATTAACTATATAATTAGTAATAAGGGGCTTAAATATAACTATTAGTATTTATTAAATAAAAGAACTATAATAATTTAGATAATTCCAAAGAACTATAATAGATTATTTTACTAGACTTATAATAAAATTATAAGGAGACCTTATTGTATATAGCGTAGTAGGGCCTAGGTAACTAAGGTTTAAGAGGAGAATAGGATATACTAGCTACGTATTTTAATTTAGGGCTTATAAGCTAAAAGAGTAGAATAAAAAAGAAGCAAAAATAAAAATAACTACCTAAAAGCTACTAGGAACTACCTACTACCTACTACTAGCCTATTAGGGGCGCACTAAACTTTTACTCCTCAGCGCTAGCGCTTTCTTCTTCATTTTCTCCTGCTTATATTCTTTTTTATTAGACGACTTCTCTAAAATATTATAATACTATACAATTAATTAAATTAAGTGGACTTACTACTAGAGAAATATAGGTTACTTACTTATTACTTTATTATATAAGCTACTTATATTATAAAACCTAGAAGTAGTTACTTAAATACTTAATGATATTAGCTTCTCTATTACCTAGTAGTAGTAGGTTAACTCCTTATTTTAGGCCTTAATACCTATAGCTATATACTTATTTACTCTTATATTTACTTCTAGAACAGTTACTTAGTGCTCTCCTAGTTACTAAGAGAGCTTATTATGTTTAGCTTTATACTTCTTAGCTAATTTAGTGAGATTATTCTTTTTAACCTAGAGGGCCTTTTTGCTTATAAGCTAGGCGGCCTTAAGCTTAGTTAAAGATTATTAGGGACTAGGTGAGGACTAGAGGGGTACTAGATAATATCTTATTATCTTTATATTAAGCCTAAAGGCTAGGAGCATCTTAAGCTTCTCTAAAGAAGCCTTTTATTTTAGTAGCTAAAGCTATGACCCTCAGAGGTGCTTTTTAGTTATTAATAAGACATTCTATCAAGTTATGATTAAACTTATTATAATATAGGGTCTAGTATTACTTGATTAGCATAGTAAAGATACTTATTTAATATAGCTGTGAGGAATTAATATCAGTGAGACTATAGAGGAAGTATTAGGTAACTATAGGTTACTTACCAATGCTTTTAGTATAGAGAATAAACTCCTCTACGTTAGAAGTCTATATATAAGCTAGAGAGGTACAAGTAGTAGGAGACCCCCTAGAGAGTAGTCTCTATAATGCTGCGGCTACTATTAAATACTTAATTAGATATAATAGTAATACTAGTAGTAGTGGGATACTTATTGTAAAAATTGTAGTAGTATAATAAGGGTAGTAATAGTATTATTATGATTTAATGAAGTGTAAAGATAGAAGTTTTAAAGTCGAAAGTTTAATAGGATATTTATATCTATTAAATTCAATACTAAGAATCTAATACTTATATAGTTAAAAGAATAATAATCTTACGATTAGAGTATTATTAATGTTTATTAATATAGAGTACTACTAGGTAGTTAATAAATAACTACTTAAGAATTACTACTATATAATAAAGATCCTACTTTTAAATAAAGAGAGTATTAATTTTCTAATACTATAAAATAATTAAGAATAAACTAATAGTATAAGATACTGGAACAACGCAGAGGATGCGTGTGAGCAGGCAGCTAAGAACAGCTACTAAAACTAATACAAAACAACTCCCAAATAGAGTCGTGCGCCCTTAGTACTACGCTAGCAAGGGCGACTTACTGCTAGATAGTCCTTGGAGTGAGGGAAACTTAAATAGGGCTAAGGGACTCCTAATTGGGAGTCCCCTAGGTAGTGAGATCTCCCTAGAATATCGCCGAATTAAGTGATATACCTTATTAAAGTAATATAATACCCCATAAATCAGCTTAAGGTAGCTAACTATTTAATTAGAAAGGAATAAAGTAAAATAGTAAGATAAATATAGGTATAATTATAGTGTGCGTTTGTATTAAAAGGTTGATATCTGTTGAAAAAGAAGGTCAAAAAAAGGATGATGAAGTTTCTTCCCCTAAGTCTATGGTGCTCCTTGATTAGACCCTAATTTATAGGAGAATCAGAGTGCTGACTAAGGAGAGGAAAGCTGAAAGAAAACCAGACTAGCTAATCTATTCGCTGCCCGGCTCCAATACCTTTGATATAATAAAAATAATATAAAATAAATATTATTTTTATTTCACTTATAAAAGAAAGGTATAACTAAGGGAGTAGAAGCAATAAGAGCAGGCAGGAGTATAGCTAAGAGCTTACCTATTATTTAGCTACTTCTCTAAGCTATCTAATTTTAGAGCGAGTTAAATTAGAGTAGAAGATATAAGAGCGGCTAGGAGTTATAAATAGGAGCCTACTTATTAGTTAGCTACTCTTCCAAGCCATTCTACTTTATAGGGGAGGTAGAAGCTATAAGAGTAGCTAGATTTAAGAATAGAAGCCTAACTACTAGTTAGCTATTTCTCTAAGCTATCTAGCTACTTATAAAGTTGATATAGCTAGAATAAAAGATACTAAGCTCTAAGATATATATTAATTATAATTAATAAAAAAGGTTATTACTAAGTAATTACTAAGTAGTCTACTAGTATTAATCTAGAAATAAACCCTATAAGAGGGGGAATTATATTATAAGCTAAAGGGGCCTTAGTAGCCTACGCTCTAGATAGTTTAGAGGTAGGAGGTAGTTTTAGGAGGGTTTTAAGGGAAGCTTTTTTGCTAGAGAGGCACTAGGTAGCCTTTAGATAAGTTGTGTCGGACCTCTCCGCGTCAATTGGGTAAAAATCGGTGTGTCTCTTTCGTTCGTTCTGAGGTACAAAGGTCTCCACCAAAATCTCTGCTAGATACAGGTACCCACAATCCAGCTATCGGTCGGGACGGATTTCGGGTCAAATCGGCATACGCCCAGTTCGACAAGTTGAGGGCCCCCTCGAGCTAGGAGAAGGGGGCTAGAGATGAATGTTGAACCCGAAATACCCCTATCTTTGACTGACTTCTTCACTCTGCGCTGTAGCCTCTGACACAATAGCGGACAAGATCCCGGTACAGTTCCTGCTCAGCTCGGATGCGTTCTCTGGAGATTCCATAAGCCCTTCGAGATCGGCCGTGTTGCGAGTTGAAGTAGACCGGCTAATATCACCATCTACGGGCGCGTTACTGATACGCTTGTAAGTGAAGTAAATTCAAAGTTTGTATTGAGCAAAATATCGATGAGATACAAGTAGCCAACAGATCAGTTTCCACAACACGTCTTCTCGTTGCTGCCTGTGATCTCACGAACTTCACTAGGTCTTATATCGCCCAGTGTGATACCAGATTCGGGCGTGTTTGCGACCATGCCGACCCATCTCCAAGCTGCGATATATTGCTCCGCTTTGCCATTCGTATCTCATGATGATCAACTGGCTGGTCCTCTCGCTTACAGTCACATTCCCCTCGATGACGTCTGGGCTATCGTGCATCATAGTATGCAGCAAGAAATCGCCGGGCCACATCTACCACTTATTCAAGCTGCACTCTTATATCTTCATAGGACTCACGCCGACAGACTGAGATATGCAGTAACAGACACGTCTTCTATGTGGCCTTTCATGGGAAAGGTAGTGAGCTTGGCGCACAATCTAGGTCTTCGACTGGAGTATCGCATGATGGGCTTTCCTGCTCATGAAAAGAGACTTCGTCGACGATTGTGGTGGGCGGTCTGCATAGAAGACAAGTCTCCGCCATTGCTCACTGGGCGACCACCGTACATTCGGAAAGACGAATGGGATGTTGTTGAGCTGTATGAGCTTGATTTTGCACCTTGTGGAGAAGCTTGATCTTCACCAACGGAAGCTGCGTCTCCATTTCGGGACATGGCAAGGCTGGCATGCGTCGCTGAGATTTTGCAGGCTGATTGGTAGTAAATCAACGTCCCTCATTCATCCAACCAGATCCTGACCGCTGCACAGTTCTTTAAGATCATGTCAGAAGCTGGCCGAGAATCTCCCGGATTCTATACAAGCTGCACGTCCGATAACCTACTTCAGTTTACCGCACAGCTCCCTTTGAGAGATTTTGGGAGTTTCTGGTACTCCTATAAGTATTGAAGCCCTCGCATCCATTGCATTTGTGACCTACCTAGTGGTCTGACGTACTTGCAAACCAGGGTCAAAGTTTAGTGTGGTAGTGGCGTCTATTCTTCTCGTGCTGCTTCTTGTCCAGGCACCAAGCACTGAGAGCGGTATCAGAGCTAATACTGCATTGGAGCACTGGCGTCACGTTGTCAGAAATCAAAGTACAATTGTCCTCTCTTCATCTTAAGCTTCACACTACTAAGTCAGATTAATGGTGCCGGGATAGCAGAGACATTCTACTTGCCTTTAAATTTTCAGGGCATTCTTTGAGCTGGAGCGGAGGAGCACATATTTCCATATTTGTCATGATTCCCCCGAAGGTCCGTGGCGTTTTCGGCCAAATGAACACCTATCGGCCAAAACGCGACTTCGAATTGGTCGACCTTTGAGTCAGTTGACAAGGCACCTTTTTGTATGAGATTTACAAGATAACTAGCAACCACTTGGTGCCATGAGATATAGTCTTACCTATTGTTGAGATTCATTTGGTAAGAGTGCTTGCCATGGACAGATGCATCGACATGAGCGCGGAGTCCTGCAGGCAATGCCAACTCGGCCAACCCAGCCCACCATCTCATGCGCAACCCACGAGCGATGGCAATACCCATCTGCTCCTCCGTCATATGAAGAGGCCACCAAATTCTCATTAAACGATGCGTGTAATATTGACGCTGGAGATCAGAGCGAGTCACCAGTACACCACAGTTTCCTATCTCGATGCTTGAAACGGGTTGCAAAATCTTTAAAACCCGAGCCTACACACCACGAGTAAGTCACTTGTTAACTTCATATTCTAGTCTTCTTGCCATTTTAACTGAATAGTTCGAGCGTAGGGACGTGACAGAGAAGGCTTGAAGCATCTGCCGGCCCGCAAACACCACGTTCATCGTGGTAGAGTTTGTGACGCAAGCTCAGACAAGAAGCATGAGTGAGCATCCGCGCCCTTGATCTGACTATTTTAACACTCGGAGTAAGATTCAGACATGTGTTTCGGTTCCCGTTGTCGCAAATAGGTTGGTTGGTTGAGGGACCGACTATCGTTAAACGTCGGAGACGGTTTAATTGAGCCCCAGTGATAAAACTAGACTTGATAAATCTCGTGTAGTGTTTTCACTTACACTCATGTCCTCAACAGATCAAACGGTGAGCTAGCTTCGATGACAGCTTGAATGTGATTTACATAAAAGAACGTAGCTGGAACAGCCTCTACTCGTAGTCTCTTCTCTCAATATACAACGAACAACCTAACCTCTATACTCTCTCGGGGCTCTACCGGCGCTGGGCCTGGTAGCGAGAACGAAGTATGCGCAACAACCTGCGCCCCCCTGGAGTCATGCTGGAGGAAAAGCAGAACCTCTTCGGGCGTCTGATCCGCCATGTACCACCAATCATGACGTCTCCCAGCATCTTGCGGTCTTTGCAGCCAGTAACCTTCGACGCCGGGGCCAACGTCGGGCTGCGGAACCGTCAGATAATCCTCCCAGGCCATCGACGTGGTGTCGGCCACCGTCACCGGGTTCTTGCGAACCGTCTTCAACGGCCTCCAGGCGTTGACCATCTGCCAGTGCTTCCCATTCTCATGCACATCCGCGTGCATGCCGGGGCAATCCCAGCTCATCAAGATCGGCGCGAACTTGCCGGTCACGTCGACATGCGGTCGTCTGGCGGGACAGCGATGCTTGCGAGTATACGCCATCCCGTCCTCATAAGTCACGTTGCGGACGACGTGATGGAAGGCTTTTACTTCGGACGCACCAAGCCTGACAGGCCAGGGTAAAATTGTCAGAAAAGACATTGATGATACACGAATGCATTGAGTAATGCCCTTTCTCGTACGTACCGCTCCTTCAGCAATCTCTCTAGCCGTGGAAAGTATGTCTGCCTGACTTGCGCTTCGTCCAAATAGTCAATCTCGGGCGGCTCATCCAAGCGCGCGTATTGGAACCCTGTTGTTGAAATGGAAAACTCCTTGTCTGTTGCCCGAGCATTTCGAACCAGAGCCGGCTGCATGTCGAGGAATTCCGCGTCGTGGGAGAACATCTGGGCATGGTTCGGAATCTCGCCGTCGTCGTTTCGTCTGACATAAGGAATGTCCACGCTTATTTCTTTGTGGGTCGCCATGACCTCGTAGGGGCGGAATCAGTTCGCAATGAGCAGAGCCGATGTAAAGGAATCTGAGTTGTGTTTCGGGTGCTTTCAAGCTAGATATGAGAAGCTTTCTGTTCACTGGGTCCCCCCCCGCTGCTGCACAAGCATGGGGTATCGCGGCAGGCTATCTGCTGTAATTGTCCTAATGTACGCACGAGTCATCTCAGAACTCTCGCACCTGACCCACATAGACTTTTGACTGTAGCCTCTGCTATTTCAAGACTGTCTAGCTTGGTTCGGACGACTCTGATCACAGCTTAATTCGATCGGGGAGCGTCAATTAATAAATGGACGAGAATTGTCTCGTTTTTTGGCGGGGGCTCTGCGGCCGCCGCCGACTCCAGTACCCGATATGATTCTGCTCTGTGAACGGCCAACGTATAGTGACTCCCACCCGGGGAGTCTTTGGTGTTCTCTTGAAGTAAGATCATTCCTCGATGATTATTCAATCTATCAGTTGATTTTATTTTCCATCCCACCGATCGGCATTGCGGGTTTCTGGTTGCTGTCTCTGCCATCCACGACGCGTCATCTGCAGCATCATGTTACTCAACTACTCGAGTCGCCTACTTAAGGTCTGCTCGTCAGTGGAATGCTGCTCTCTATCGACCATGGATGGGGAAGAAATCAATTCGCTCTTAAAATCCGAGATAGTTCTAAGCCTTTCAGTAAGATTTCCTACGTACCCCGGTTATCGCCACGGTATCAACGGTTGAGTTGGACTGGGATTCTACCCGTGAGACTACGATGGATCAAGAGAATGTCTACCCATCGCTTTGTATAGAACCAAAAGTACTGGGTCAGTTCGATGTGTTTCTGATAACTGCTGAATACCTACGAGGCACTCGACTGAAGGGTCTTTGCACTGAGTCTGGCCACAGGGTTGGTGTTGATAGACTCCGCATACTACAGCATGCTCCAGATTCTAGGCTTAGCCTTTCGATGTACTGCTCGACTGAGAAAGTCCATGTTGAGATAGAATCAAGGGCAAAGCCTTCTGAATAAGGGCAAAAGCAAAGAGTTGTCGCTCACACGTGCCTCGAGGTCGCATGGTTGAGGGGTATCGCAAGCGTAAGTTGTGGTCTTGACGCCTCAGCATGTTCAGCTACTAGACCCAGGACACTCGGGGGTTTCTGAACCGAGTATATTGTACAGGAAACAAAGGGATTACACAGTCAAACACCAGTTCAAATCGTGTTGGGTGAATTTGTCCTGAAGTCGCCAACAAAACGATCTGATCGATTGAGAGGCAGTCAGATATCGATGGCGAAGCGGCGCCTGCATCTGAACGTCGTCGAACGGAAGGGCGCCAACTGTTGACTGAAACGCAAATCCCGATCGGAAATGTAAAAAAAAAAAGTTTTTCTCTTAGTTGAAGCCCGAATCTAAGCAAGCTTGTGGAGGTGGTATCACATTCAGACAAAAAAAATAAGTCCCTTCCTGCACTCTTCTCACTTTTTATCCGCGCTTCCCGTCGTCTCCGAATCGACAATGTTTCCCGGCACCTTCCCCTCCATGATCCCGTCTTCCCCCGGCTGGAACTCCTCCTTCGCGACCGGCGGCCCGTGGAAGTTCTTCCTCGCGTACGCAAAGTACCACGTGACGGCAACGAAGGCGAATCCGGCAAACACGACCGAGGCGTAGTTCATCGTCGACGCGTCAACGGGCAGGCTGACGGGCATGCAGAAGATGACGACGGAAAAGCAGATCCAGATGATGCAGACGACGTTGATGAATGTTCCAAACTTGCCGAGCGGGAAGGGAGAGTCGGCCACGGCGCGACGTCGTTGGATCAGGTTGACCAGGACCGGGACGCCGTAGCTGGTCGAGAGGCAGATGGTCGCGACGCCGGTGAAGGAGTTGAAGGCGGCGGAGGACCCGAAGTAGATGCAGCCCAGGATGCAGTCCACGGCGGTCGAGAGGAACAGGGCCCAGAGCGGCATGTCGAGCTTCGGGTTGACCTGGCTCCACAGCTTGTATCCCGGGATGGCGCCGTCCCTGGCGAAGGCGTAGGTGCATCTCGACGCGGCCGTCAGGGCACCGACGCCGGCGAACATCAGGATGCCGAGGATCAGGAACAAGAGACCGAAACCGCCTGCTGCGGATCCGGTGACGGTCTTGAAGAGCAGGCCGATGGGCTGTGAGTTGGCGACCCCGAGGAGCATGGTGACGTCGGGAAGGACGAAGAGGATCGGGATGAGGTAGATGACGCCGGTGACGCCGGCGGCAGCGACGGAGAGGACGATGGCGCGGGGGACTTCGCGTTCGGGGTTCTGGACTTCTTCGCACATGGAGGCGACCATGCCGTAACCGGTGAGGGTGTACGCAGCTGCGATCTCGAGTCAGTCTCACCACCCCAAACCATGTGCCCAGCTGAGAATCACATACCTTGAAGCAGACCAACAAAGAAAGACCAACCAGAGGGCCATCCACTCGCAGAAGCATCATAATGCGTAAACACAAACTCGGCAGACCTCTTGCTCGGCGCCATGACCAAGATCGTGACCAGAATAATCAATACCGCGGCACCAGTCCAGTAAATGCAGATCTTGTTAATCAAATCCAAGTACTTTGAGCCGAATGCATTGACGCTAGCGCAAACCAGCATGACGGCCCAAAAACACAGCACAGTCTGCCACTCATTCGCAACAAAGTCTTCGTTGAAGATACTAATGGCACTCAAGATCAACTGCGCGCCGCTGAAGTTGATACTGAGCGTCACCGTCCAGTTGCCCACCAACGTCAACCACCCATCCACGAAACTGACCATCGGAGCCCAGCCTGCCGGCGCAAGCATCGCGGACCAGTAGTACACGCCCCCGGCGGTGGGATAGACGGCGCAGATCTCCGCGAGGGAGGCGGCGATGCAGAGGGAGATGATGGAGACGAGGACCCAGCCCCAGAGGACGGTGACGGCTTGGCCGTTGGTGAGGGTGATGTACATTGTCGTGGAGAGACCAAAGGGCACGGCCATGATGGCGAAGGACAGGCCTAGGATGGAAAGCATGGAGAGGTTGCGCGGGAGCTCGGCCTTGTAGCCCAGGCGGGCGAGGGCCTGGTCTGCGGAGACCTGTGGTGGCGCCTCGTCCATTGTTACTGTGCGGATTGAATCCGGCATTGTGTATGTGCTCTTATATCGTTCGGTGAGTTGTGTTCGAAGTCGTTGACGTTCGAGGCCGAGTCGATGCCCCCTGGTCGTTGTCGAGAACCCGGCTTGAGGAGGTTAGTATCGGGGGAACAGTGGCCGGTGACGGGTGCCGTGCGGAGGAAAAATGCAGGGCCAGTTCTGAAGGAGTGTATCCGTACACGTAGGAAAAAGGGCGAATTAGACGAGTGGGAAAAGAGAAGCGCACGCAAGTGCAATTGGGGGAAGAGGGGATAAGCAGTGCTTTAGTACGTACGCTCGGCAGATTTTGGAGAAGGACAGACTATCCCATCCGGCGGTCGATCGAGTCACACACCCAAGGACACAATTCAATGACACAGAAACGAAGAGCTCCATCAGCTGGGCTACGCCGCCCAATGCATCAACGGGATCGGGGGGAAGAGGGGATGGGACGGGGGGCCTTGTTCGACACGCTACAGTAGTCTCTTCCCCCACGCCCCGCAGACCGCAGAAGAAGTGTGGAAACGCCGAGATGGGTTTGGCGGTCTTCTTCGCCGTCAAGTCAGATGTCTTGCGCCGCTGGTATTGGGATTGAGTGGTGATCCTTCTTCTACTTGGTAATGGCTTTGGCTACGGGACCGCGGGCGACTTGGCGAGGTCAACAGGGAGCATCGTGGGTTGAGATAGCTGTGTCGAAGAACTGGAGTTGATAGTCAGTCAGAGCAATCAATAATGGTAAGCGATATCTCGGCCTGGGGATGGGATAAGAAGATGGAGATATGAAAATGGATCTATGGGGTGTCTTGGGATGGTTCGTGCGTATCAGCTGCGCCGCCCGGGTCCTGAATCATGAGACAAGTCACCCGATGATAGATATCAAACGAGATCCGGATTGGACTGTTGCGTTGCTTCGTTGAATAACTTGAATTGGAATGGGTGTAGCTGACATACATGGTACACACAGCTGGGCTGCTAATATTGATAACCGCGCTTTTCGTATGTAACACCCAGCCGCTACCGTAGGATCGGTACATGGAGCAGAAATAAGGCGGAAAAGGCTTGTTTCCAGCCCGTGATGTCATGCTGCTGTTCATGTGTCCCGCCTCTCCCCAGATGCCTAGTAGTCTGTCCCCTCATGCGACCTGCGCTGTAACGGAGCGAACATGAAATGCAAGACGATCAGCGCTTTCGGCTTTAGGGGGAACTTGAAAGTCGGTAGCGCGCTTGCTGTCGTCAAGAAGGGTGGTGTGCGAGCCAGCGGTTCCCCTGGACGACATCCTGTCACATCCCCTGCTTCGCTTCATCTGCTGTCGGCCATCTTATCTGCACGTGTCAAATCTCACACTCCCAAGGTGAGTTTCTTCAATCATGGTTCGGTGAACCCGGGCCTAGGCTCATATAAGCATACTTTCCGAACTATACGGTGTTATACCCTAGGAGAAGCTCCTTCCATGGCACCGGCATCAATCTGCAAGCTTTACCAAACTCCCCAAACCTCTCTCACCTCAACATTCCTCCGGCTTCGACTCATCCGCGTGGCTATATCCAGCAATACCAAGATCAATGATCGACAAACCCGCAAGACCATACTTTCCACCCGACACTTCCCATCTCCGGCTTTCCCTGATCCGACTTCCCATGAAGCCGGTAGACCGCTGTCGCGTGTCATTCACGAACCGATCACCAAACCCGTCCATCCCCGCAGTCCGTCCGACCACTCATGAGGCACGGAGACCGCGCTCACCAACATCTCCGGCCGCGCTCCACTACCGATAACAACCTGGAAATGTTTCGCGGACCGCGTCGGATCGGGCTACTCCTTAATCCATACGACCAGTTTAGCAACAGCTCAGGCATAGACCGTGCCGGGCATCCCATCTCGTGAATAGGACCTTGGCGGTGTCAGGGTCGAGTCTTACAGTTCGGTTAAGCTGAGCGACTGCGATTGCCATGGTTCCAAGGTGAGAGAGTGATGGCGGACAAGGGTTACCGAATGGTTATCACGGGCATCTTCCGACTTCCACGCCAAACAGCTGACTGAAAAGTAGGGGGCTGCCTGTGCGTGGTTCACCCGGCAGCGGCAACACAGTTCTTATCAGCAACCCAAGCCTCTCACGAACACGAACGACGTCGGCCCGATGGCTTCCAAGGCTCAGTGCAAGCCGCATCAATCAGCCAATGCCCTTAGGCTGCTGTCAGCAACGAAACGACACGCAACTATTCACCGGCAATGTTCGCGATGTCTTCGAAAACTCACTGCGTTGATGTTGTAAAATTGATGACTCTGCTGAGTCCTGTCCAGATAAGAACCCCCATCCTGAATCTCCATCCACCGTCGCCCCATTATGCCGATCAAAGGCCGAGGTATCCATCCACCCCTGCCGATGACAGAAGTCAGTCAGCGGTCTCTGGCAGACGTCGGCGCGTTCGTGAGGCTCTACGAGAAGGATCTCGGACCATTCTGGAGGTCTAATATCAGCCTCATTCCTAGACTGCTACATTCAACGCCAGTTTCTCTCGTCATTTAGGCCGCGACGAGTGAGCTTGATTAACCATGCATCTCGTGGCCACCACGTACGCAGCTTCTCAGCATACTCGCCGAGGCCACCCATTGTATCCAGAACAAAGTGGACACTTTCACAATCAAAGCCAACAATAAATCGTGTCTGCTCCTTTTTGGACTACGTACTAGGTACTACTCCCCAGCACCGACCGTTATTTGAACAGAAAACATCAAATGGCGCCGTATGCTTTCTTCGTTAAGCCCATATCCAATGCTTCTCAAGAAATCAATGCCCCTTTTGAGCTCCTCTAAGTCCTGGCTAGGACCCTTCACTCGCACATATTGTCCCCCAAACGCCTTGCGATAACCACAGTCATGTCGCAGTAGTCCACCCCAAAGCCAAGATGCCGTTTCACTGTCACGCCGATTGTCTACGCCCATAATTACTTTCCGAGTACCTGTTTTTCAGTGTTGTCATCAACTAGTTTCCTCTGTCTGAGGATCTTGACGAGTTCTGTCACAGCGACTGGTCTGGTCAGGAAGAGGTCCATGCCGCTGGCGAAGCCTTCCTGGCGCGCGTCGGCCGATCCCAAGCTCGTAATGGCGATGACCACCACGGGTGGAAGATGGTGCGCTCGCTCAAACTTCCGAATTCGCCTCGTGGCTTCCAGCCCATTCATAACGGGCATGGTAATGTCTGAGGAATGTAAGCATTTTCTTCAAAGCCCTGAATTGGCGTCTCCAACATACCTATGAGAATGCAGCAAAAGCGACTCGGTTGGTTTGTATATGTTTGAAGAGCTTCTAGGCCATTGGAGGCAGTCGTATGCTTTTTCTGGAGTCTCTTCATGTTTGCGGATAGAATCTTTCACCATTAGAATACGACAGGCAAATACTGCGGGGACAACAAACCTTGAGATTAATAGGGTTGTCGTCCACCAGAAGAAATTCTTGAGGACTCGGTGTCTTCACGGAGGGAGAGGGAGCCAAAGCAGGTGAAGTTGCACTGCCGAGAGCGGAATCTGCTGACGATGCGGCCGCCGCAGCTTTGGCAGCTGGTCGATACGGCAGCGTCAACGTAAAGTTTGGTTCAGTCTGGTTATTCCAGGTTTCGAGCGGGGACTGCAATATTGTCTCGGGGGGGGTTGTAGCCATTCGCACGCTCTTGATGCTTTCGGATTGGGCCCTCTTCCGGCCCGGGGACACTTCAGACCTGATAGCACTTAACGGTGGGAATGGACCGGAGAAAATATTGGAAGATGGGCCAGCGGCTACCATTTTGACGGCCTGGCGCTGCTGCCATCGATCAAGAGCGCACGCCAAAGCTTTGGCAACCTTTCGCGGGCCAGTACTAAGTGACGTTAGTAGTGGTCGTTCAATATGGCGCGTCGACTTACGGCTGAGCGATGAACTCCATGACTGTCTGTTGCCGAGAACGACGGTAAGAATTGGCTAGCTTCTGTGCGGCTTCGGCGTTACCACAGACAACCACCAGAGGCGTTTCGTTACCTCGGGTGTTGGATAAATCGATGTCTCGGAACGCCTCCTCGCTACAAATCATTAGGTCAGCAGGCGAGGGGTTTGTTTCGGCCCTGTCGTCAGTGATATTGACATCAAGCCACTTGAACGGGAGGCTCTCCACAGGCAAGTCTTGACCACCGGCACGAAGCTCCTCCGTACTGTCAAGACCTCGACTAAACCCACGCACGGAAAGACGCTTGCCGGCCAAGGAACTTAGATCAGCGGAGAACTTGCGGCCACGACTACCAGCCTTGCGCGACAGGACGAGAGGCATGGACACTGTGATGCTAGTTCCGTGTCCGACCTGGCTCTTGACACTTATCGTTCCCCCGAGCGTGGCAACGATCTGTCTTACTAGGCTCAAACCTAAGCCCGTTCCTGGAGCCATGGCGTCTTCTTGCGCGAAAGGCGTGAATAGCTTGTTACGAAGGAAGTCTTCGCTGATACCCTTGCCGGAGTCGGTGACAGTCAGCACAACCATTGAAGCCGACCTCGCCGACTTGTGAACCACCTCTTCTTGTCTCAATTGGACCTTGATAAAGCCCTTGTATGTGTACTTCAATGCGTTGCCAAATAGATTCATGATGACACGGCGAAGAGCTCCCGGCTGTGCGTGAAAGACCCACGAGAAGTTCGGGTCAATATCGACCAGAATCTTGACATCCTTGAGTTTAGCAGGCGGGTTCTCGGAAGACTTCCTTCTGTGACCAAGGCCTTCGGTTGTTGCGATAGCATCGAGTTTCTCTTGGGCTGGAGTCGTAGGGCCAGAGGAAGACCCATGACGGGCAAGCTGGGACGCCACCATGTGCTGGAAGCTGTGACCGATGAAGACACTCTCAATAACTTCCTCCACTAGGAGATCAAGATGAACATCGGAGATCAACGTCATCATGCCGGACTCGATAGATGCCGACGGTTCTTGTCGCAATCCACGCCCAGGCCCGTTATTCCGTCTTTGGGACTTCGAAGCTCGCAAGTATGTGTTCACCTTGCTGTAATCCAGCAACTTTGTCTGGGTCAGCGCGTGGTCAACATGAATACTCGAGTTTGACTTACATGGTCGATCGTGTCTAGCAGCGTCTTGCCAGAAATCTCAATGGTGTGAATAACGTCAACCTGGAAGGCGTCCAGCTGAGTATCATGCAGGAGCTCGGCCGCGGCAACGACCCCGTGCAGTGGGGATCTCAGCTCGTGGCTGAGAGATCCTAGAATGTCCGTCTTCGCCTTATCCGCAATGATTGCGTCTAAGCGGATGATCTCCGCCATCGTCACCATGCCAAACGCTCGCAGGTATGGCAGGTCTGCGTCGGGAGTCAAGATGCGCGATGCGCTCTTACTCCAAACAAATCCACCAGCATAACATCGCTCCTTCGAGGGATCCCACAAAGGCACCACCGCCACACTTCTAGCACCAGGGAACAGGTCTACGATGGTTTTAGCTTCGTTTCGTCTTGTGAAGTAAGAGCATGCTGCTCGAGTTTCTGGCCGAGTCAATTGCTCGCTCTCTTCGGTTGGGGTAATATCGGCGTCGTCGTTCTCGTAGTCCAGCGAATTCCAATTGCCCATCTCGTCGTAACTGAATACCTTCCCGTTGGGATACCTTCGTAGCAGCTTCTTGAGGAATCGTTCGCGTAAGGTTGTGCGACCTAGTTGATCGTTGCCGTTGATCATCCCTTCTGCCGTAGATGATCTAGCAAAGCACTTGCACCACCTGTCGTTGGAATCCTCGGGTCGCTCTGACAAACTGTCGTCGCTACTCATAAAGTGGTTGTCTGCGACCTCGCTGGCCCTCCGAGGGCCGCTCACGAGGCCTCCATACGAAGCAATGCTCGCATCCAGGAATATGGCCCCATCTACCTCTAATGCCTTCTGAATCACGTTTGCAGCCCGGGAGAAAATCTTGATCGTTCCTGTGAGTCGGGGATCTGGAGGCGCGGAGCTTGATGTGGTGGTTGCAATGGTCGCGGCCGAGGCCGTCGTCTCAACGGAACTACTCGAATCAATCTTGGACGGTGTATCGGACGGATCTTTGCTAATGGGATTGATGTTCGGTCGCACGGCATCCGCAATCTCAGATTTTGGCAACGGCAGTTCGGGCTCTGGTGGCAAGGTTGCAGGCGTGTCGAATTCCGTGGAAGAGGATCGGGGTGATGGTGGTTTCGTGGTCGGCGAGGTCTCTTCTTTGCCACCAATGAAATCTCCAAGTCCCTGAACCATGTGTTCACTGCGGCGGTAACTCTCGGTGACCCTTCTCGACTCCAAATAGTCCATTACAGTTTTGGAAATCTCTTGGAGAAACTGGACAGAACCGGAGTCCAACCCAGATCTCGGACGATCGTCAAAAATGCAATAGACTCCAATATTGATGCCTTTTGGAGAGCGGATAGGAACGCCTGCATAGAATCGGTTGAATGGGGCTGCTTCGATGAACGGGCGATTGCAGAATCGCCGGTCGGTCGCTAAATCAGGGATAATAGCAACCGGGAGTTTCTCGTCATCGTCTACGTGAGCACCAAGGTGGCCTTCCCGGGACGTCTCTCCGACGAGAACATGTTCACATATTCCGTAAGCGCGGGGAATGGCGGTTCCGCAGAGCCACAGGTGATTCGCATTCGCGTATTTGGTGTTCGGTGTAAGCGGTACAGAACGGGTGGCTTCGGCGACGATATACTGGTGTCGACGGTCGAAGAGAGAGATCAGGGCGCGCGAAGCATTCAATCGCAGAGCTCCCAGCTGCGCAAAGGCAGTGAGGCCCGTATCGGGCGATGACGAGAGAGCCGGGAACGGGATCGGACGGTCGGGATTATTGAAGACGGCACTTGGAATGTGAAAAGAGTCATATCTAGGAACACCATCATCGTCAGTCAAGAATCTTTGGTCCAATTGCTTCAACTTTGTTGGACAAGCTGGCAAAGAGCTGATTTGCGTACTTGAATGTCTCCCATTCACGGGCGCCTTCAGATATCTTGTTCATGCTTCATACAGGGTCGTCGAGGAGTGCGTTGAAGCTCGTCTTGCCCATGATCTGCCAGTCGTTTTTGGGTCGGCGTCAGAACAACAATGGACTGCTTCTGTTGTTGATGTCGTTGACGTCGTCGTCACAGTGTCGACGAGGTCCAGATCAAGGAGGAGGAGCAACAAGTGGGCAGGCGAGCAAGCATGGGAGGTGAGGCGGCGGGCATGACTGAAATGCCGCTCCTCCCCGCTGTAGTGGAACAGGGATCCCGGAAGCCGGGATGGGCGCTGTTCGAGACGGATGGGGGTGACAGACGGGCGACAGGCGAGAATGGGCCAAAGACAAGCGGAGGGAGGCAGACATGGAGAAGGTCTTGCCTGGTCTTGGTCTTGCGCTCGCCTAAGGTGCGACGCAGCAGAGCATGCGGGCAGAGGGCGGCGTGGGCGGATGGATCAAGAACGGCAGGGCACCACCAGGCAGGGGCCATACCAGCGGCCATCCTGGTCCTGGAAGGCATGGGAAACCGGTTCCTCGGGCAGGCTGGCACCCACCGTCGGTCGTCCGTCCATCGACCACAAGCATCGAACATCGAACGTCGAACATCGAACATCGACCGTCCGTGCCTTATTACGTCCCCTCTTTGCCTTCGTCCGTCGTCACTCGTCAATCCCACGCAGCGAGCAGTGGGCAGTGGGTAATGACATGTACAGGGCATTTCAGGCGTGGCCGTGTTAGTTTGGGCCGTTAAGCCTATGTCGTTTGCCTTCGTTTTGCGTCTTCTGGGATGTCCCTCGGAGACTCTGAGAAGCGCTAGGGTTTAGTTGCCGCCGAAGAGAGTGTGCAGCATGTCTTTTTGCAGCCCAAGCCTGATATTTTGGCAACAGATGAGCCGGACTCCGCATTGTCCTTTGTCTCCCGTCTACTGAAGTGGCTCTTGACGAAGCTTACTAGCGCGGTGGCCAAACGGGACGGATGAGCAAACTTCGGATGCCCAACCGCTGCATCCACTGCCGATTCTTGGACGGCTATAGCACTACAGACAGTGCGCGGTAGGCTGCCTTTCAGGCGAAGCCGTAGGGGTCTCGAAGGCCTTTAGCGGCCGCCACACGCGTTCTGGAAGCCAAGGGCGAGACTGGAGCTCCGAGCTGATGGTGTTTTAATGCGTAAGCCTCTGAAGGCCTGGAGAACGATCGATGGAAAAGGCTAAAACGGTCGAGATGGTGGGATGGCACAGATGCTTCAAGGGTGTGGCGTGGGGGCCAGACCCTGTCGACTTGATATTGAATTTTGCGATTTGGGTAGCGAGATCTGAGGCCGATGAGCGAAGATACCGCAGTAGTGATGAGCGAACTCAGTTTGCGCAGAAAGCTTCTGGCCCGGATGCTGATCATCTTTGTCGTGGGCCGTACTGTAGTAGTGCAGTATAAATTGTGCCTGGATCTGGACCTGACCGTGTGTGGCATGTCGATCTGCCCTGTCCTGCCTCCGTCGCCGCTTTGTGGTCATTGCCGCCGTCGTCGTCCACTCCCGGCGGCTCCTCCATGGAACGTCCTTGACTGATGTTGTTGGTGACCGAGGCTGACAATGGACGAAACAGCCGACCAGCTCAGTGATGACGGGACTGGCTCCGGGATCCCTGAAAATAGCCCCCCACTGCGCCCTGATGACCCCTCGTTTCCTTTTTCCATGTCACCCCTCATACTGTACCCTGGAAATGCTGGTATGACCAGTCACCAGTGGGCTTGGGGCAGCCCATGAAAGAGAAAACATGGCTGGCGCAGACATTGATGGGAATCGGAGACGGGTGCGGAAGGCGGCAGACGGTGTTTGGCGGTTGAGCTTACAAGAGAGGAATGGGAGACTTTTTGGCAAATGTGGTGAAGCAACAGAAGGTGAATTTTGCTTAGCAAAACAGCCGGCAGCAGCTGTGTCCTCGGGGAGGCGACTGGGAACAGCTGGCAGTCCAGTCCAGCGACAGTAGGAACGGGCAGGATCATCCCTTCAGATGCGCCTTCCGCGACATCAACAACGCCAGCAATAGCAATAGCACATGGCAAGAGCAGCAACCATCCACACCAATCCATCACCATGGCCAACATCACAAAGGAGCAGGAACCATCAGTAGACAGACAGTGTGACGTCGACTTCACAAGGCGTCAGAGCAACGGGAACCCCCACATCTTCTCAGGAAAGATCATTGGAAACTTGGAATCTGATAAACTGGCAATGGCGGGAACTTGGAAGCAACGAATAGGCAGGGTCGTTGACTCACTCTGTCCCACTCTTGCCCTCTTCCTGATATTGTGGAGCCGCCCTTACCTATGAACCTAGACTGGCCCTATAAAAAGGTAGCTTCTAAATAGATATAGTCCTTCTACTGTTTAGCCTGATCTAACTATATTACTCAGTATAATTTTTTCACTATAATTTATATTAACCTATAGAGTACTAAAACTACTTAAACTGGCTTTATAACTAAGATATATAACTTCGCTATAGAAATAAGTATTTTAATATAATCTAGAGATATTATAACCTATATTATTTTCTTAAATATTATATTAATATCTCTTAAACTCAAGGTACCTTTAAAAAGATAGGAAGTATACCTATAGCGCAGTCTCGGACGTTTAGCTAATATATTAGGCTCAGATCGGGCTAAATAGCAGAAGGACCACGTCAATTTAGCGGCTACCCATAAGAAGGTATGGTGTACCTCAATCCCGTACGGTGCAAGGACAGTGTCGGTAAACAGTTTCTTCTCGTGACCAGTGGACAGTCGGCGGGAACATTGGCAGCGGGTACGTACTTGTTTCGGATGCTCTCACTTCCCTTTTAGATAGGTACTTACTTACAGGACCCTATTTCCGGTACGTACTCTGTGCGTGTTCCAAGCTTCATCTTGCAGCTCTGACAAAACGAGGTCGCTCTGACACGCACTTTCATTAAAACACAACACCAGAAACCTCATCATCAGTCCTTCACGGTGGTCGTCTTCACAGACATCACCACCGACGAAGCCGTTCAGCAGCCTTATTTCTTCCCCGTTATTGCGTGAGCCACGCTGGCGTTAAGTAAGGTCTCGTCGCCACAAATCCTGGATAATCACATTGACAAGTGTCCACTCCCTTCTTCAGCGTCTCCTCCTCTTCCCTTCATCCCCTCACAGTCGTCCAGTGTCGATGGTCACTCAATGCGAGACTCAAACAAAGGGGCCCAAACTGCGCAACATCCAAACATTCGCAGTCGTCTTTTCGCATTTCAACTCATCACCATCGGTCGAATGACTTCAGTCCATCCCTTTCCGTGCCTTGTTCATGCAGCAAACATGAGATGAATCATTCCCGTCCGCCATCAGCCCAAACCATCGTCATTTCATCTCATCTCATCAATCCTTGTTTCCAAGTCATCTCTACCTGCTCAACCCGTCATACGTTCTCTTACCAACAACCTCGTCGGCGTTAGCAGGCCCTCAAAAACAAAGCGCCCTTTGGTGTTTTTGGGGGCCCAACTCTCTCAACCAAGAACCCTCCCTGGACCCTGATTCAGCCCCTTGCCCGTCCTCAGACCTCTATCCTGAGACGAGCATCCCGTTCACAATGCCACAGTACCAACCCTAAAACAAGCCCCCCGGCCAATTCACTACGTAAGACCCCCAAAAGACCCCCGAAGACCCCCGATCACTCACCCGGGTCGGCCATGGTTGGATGCGACATCGCCCAAACAATCTTGACCGGGGTCAAACGACAATGTTCACGACAGCCATCTCCTCTGAACACGAAGCCGCTAAATCATCGACAGAACCTTCTGGCACAGTCACCACGGTGCTTGGCAGCGTTGCCACGATATAGGCGAGCATGATAAAATGTCCCAGAAACAAAATAAACCCATTTTGACATCTAGCGCATCATAGCAAGAATCAGGCTTGTGAGAATTGCCATGTCGTAACGCACGACTCAGACAACGCTCTGGCGCATGACAGCGAATTTGCATCCAGGCACCGAAACAGGGCAAGGGCTCTTGAGCCTCACTCAATATGGATTCCTATCCGCAATGCTTCTAATTCTACGCGTGGTCAACCAGCTTCATCCCACCGATGACGCCCTCAAACCCGCTCCCACCAACCGTCGCCAACGGTGCCTCCACCGCAATCGGCTGCCACACGTATCGGTTTCCCTGCCACCCCATCACCGTCAAGAATTCCATCCCTCCATCCCCGACGTCCAGGAACGTCTGCCGTCCCTGGCCGATGAGCCTGGCCTCCGTCCACTTCCCCACGGGGAACGTGTAGTTGAGCGCGTACACGCTCTCCCCCGAGGAAAGCATAACGGCACCCACCGTGCCGTTACCGAACCACAGCCCGCTGTCCCCACCGCTGAAGATGGCGCCCTTGGAGGCTGAGGTGGGCTTGATCGAGAAGGAGAGCGTGTAGTTCCGCCCCTTTTGCGTGAGCGGGGTCGTGATGCTACACGATGGCGCGAGGATGGCTCCCTCGGTCCCCGTCGCGCACGTCGAGGTTGCGTGGTACTTGTTACCCGACAGATCCTCCACGGCGCTGCCGTTGCTACCCCGTCCCTGCTTGAAGTCGTATTCTAGAATCGTTGTTCCCACGGACGGGATTCTTCGATCGAGATTCTGGCCTGGGGCTGATGGCTGCAATTTCGCAAAGAGGTCAGCATACGCGGCCTCAATGACGTCGCCGGCCCATTGCTTATCTGCGAGCGCCGGCAAGCCGTCCCTCCACTGGTAGTATGCCTCGGTGACCGTTGTCGCATTGGGACCAAAATCGTTCCATTGCGGCGCGATGTGTCCAAGCAATGCCTTGCTATCCCTGGCTGCGTTATTGGTGGCATTTTCGCGATCAAATATGTTGGGCGCGAAGGCACTTCCGTCGGGCGATCCGTGAAAGATGAACTCCAGGCTCAACTCATGCCCATACCATTCGGACCACTTGCCGACGGTATAGATATAATCTCCCGAGTTGAGCACGTCGTAGCCGTTGTTGATAAAGTCCCATGACGGGTTGGCCTCAAAATTGGCCCAGTGCTGAATTGAGACAGACTTGTTCACGTCGCCCCCAGAGGACGGCGAAAAAGTGCCCCAAATCCGCACCTTCTTTCCCGACGTGCTCGTGATGTAGTCATTCATCTCGTCCACGAAGCGGGTGTACTCCCCAACCAAAGCCCTGCTTCGGTTAGTCGACGGTTACACAAGGATCCCAACTGACGACTTACTCTTCACTCAAAGTCGGGTCGACGTACTCATCCGCTCCGATGCTGATCGTCTTGGTGTGGAACCAGGGCAAGAAAACACCCCAGACATCCTTCATCGCGGGAATGGTGTCTGGGTTCGAGATATTCAACAAGCTCAAGTCCGAACTCAGTCCCAACTCAGGCCTCCATTGCGAAATCACCAGGGCATGACCAGGCGCCTCAATCTCAGGGAGTATCGTGACACCTCGCGCCGCGCACTTTTCTTGGATGTAATCAAAAACCTCGCGGGCATACGACTCGTTAGCACGTTTATTCAGTCCCTCGACCGCAGGATCGTCGGACCAGAGCCGGAAAGCCGCATACAGCGAGAGCTGACGCTCGCGCGAATAGATGGCCACATTGTTGTAGAGATTGTCGCTGAGGTGAAGCTGAAGAGTGTTCTGTTTGAAGAAGGACATGTAGGCGCACATCTCGATTAGGAAGGAGGGAGGATAGTAGTGGCGTGCGATGTCAAGCTTCGTGCTTACAGTCAGTCTTCCGCGCGGCCGAGCGCAGAGCGGAACCGGAAACGGAGCTTACCATCATGCCTCGGGTCCCCCATCCGGGACTGTCAACGCCGTACCCCAACTCCACCTCGCCGTCCCGGAGGACCAACTGTTGCAGCACGGTCCGCGTCCCCCACCACGCACCGAGCGGGCTCGCGCCGGCGATGCGGATGCCGTCCACGGTCACGTTCAGCGCGTACCCCTCTGAAGTCTCGCGACCGGCTGCGTCTCTGAAGTCCGCTGTGCTGTCGAGCGTGAGGAAGATGGAGCCTTCCTCTGGTTCGGCGCCGGTCGAGACGGGGACGGAAAGGTTCAGCACGGAGGCGAGATCCTCGGCAAAGGTCTCCGCGAAGGATCGAAACGTCGGCGGTATCAATGTCTCGCCTGCCTCGTCGCGGGACTCGGCGAAGTCGCCGTCCACGATGATTTTCTTCAAGAAGCCAGAGGGAAGGGTGCCGCCTGTCGTGGTGTACGGCACGGTCGGCAAGCCGGGAAGCGACTGTGCCGCGACGCCGAGGGCGACGACGGCCAACGTGATGCCGGTGATGAAGCGCATCGTTGCGATTGATACAAATCCAATCGCGATCTCAATTTCGTTTCCTTCTTCGAAGTTGCTACCTATGTATCCCCCATTCTATGTCGTGCTGGACCAAACGCGCCCCGTTACCGATATCACACCATGACAGCACGACGCGGGGTAAACAGGCCGAATTGAGGGGGACCCGAGATGGGCGGCTGTGCGATTGTAGAAGGTGGCACCCGGGATCAACATGAACCCCTCTGAAGAGATGGTATCAACCGTCCCTTGCAGTGGTGGTATGCTGCTGTGATTTGATAGCAACGTTGCAATTTTGGGGATAACAGTGGTCTGCTGCGATGCTCGGCCGAGTGGGGTTGCCGAGCTGCTACTGCGGAGCTTGGTCGGGGGAACGATTTCCGGGGTGGTCTTCGAGGATAAAGATGATAAAACCGGTGTTGACGGGCTTTTGTAGACGTTATTTGTGATATCATTACATGTCACATTACATTAAGGTGCTGCAGAAGCCTACGTTTGGATGTAGGTGAGTATGGCTATCCAACTACTACCCCCTTTATGAATTCTCTCTCCGTTTCATTCTTTACTTATCATCGAGGTCATCGCAAATTTTAAAGGTCATTGGAACTGCCTTGTATATGGGGATCATCAAACCGCGAATTGTCCGGCATAGTACTTGCCGTACTCCAATGCCCTGGTAGTTGGATTAGGAACATCTTTCTTCCCGCAGTTTCTCCAACCCCATCACCGGCGGGTGCAGACGGAAGCCCCGTGTGGACCGCACTCATGCCAAAGGTCGAGTACATGTGCGATCATCTCCTGCTTCATCCATCCACAGAAATTATTCATTCTCTATCATCATGACGATTTCAACACCTTCCACTGACTATGAGCGCCCTGACGCCTGGGTCGACGCTCATTTCGATAGTGCCGACAGATACTCCTCCCGGCAACAATGGCCCGCATGCGGAACTCACAGCCGAACTGCTGCATCATTTCGGCTTTGGGGCCGAGCGTCATCCGGTGCCCAGGGACAGAGTCGCGGGTTACGGGATGGAATCCATCACTAACCTGATTGTACGCCGTCTTTATAGCGAGGGTGGGCGAATCGTGGCTCTCAATGCCCATGGAGACGTGGTTCCGCCAGGCGAGAGCTGGACGCGGGATCCCTATGGCGCTATTATTGAGGACGGCGTCATGTATGGCCGAGCAACAGCAACAGCTGTCAGCAAGAGTGACTTCGCGAGCTTCACGTTCGCAGTGCGCGCTCTGGAGTCTTCGAATGCAAGACTGCACGGATCAGTGGAACTTCACTTCACCTACGACGAGGAATTTGGCGGCAAGCTCGGCCCTGGTTGGCTCCTGAGCCAAAGCCTCACCAAGACCGACTTGCTCATTGCAGCTGGCTTCTCATACGAAGTGGTTACTGCGCATAATGGTTGTCTTCAGATGGAGGTCACTGTTCACGGCAAGCCAGCTCACGCTGCCATTCCCGGCACTGGTATTGACGCACTTCAGGGAGCGGTCGCGATTCTGAATACTCTCTACGGTCTGAACGCAGATTATCGACAGGTACGATCGGAGGTACCTGGGACTACTCCTCAGGATTGAGTGAAGAAATATGACTTGACAGAGAAGAAATTTTTAACTGTTCGTTTTCAGTGGTTCCTAGTTACTCTTGTGTCCTCATCCCAACTACTAGGAAGCTCCATCCCGGGACGGGTGGTGCGCACCATACCGCTGAAATCATGATACCCGGACAAAGGTTTTGACGCAGATCTCACACAGATACGAAATTAAATTGCCAGGCAAAAGGTGGCGACCACATCCAATTCGTCCACAACCAATTTGACACCACTCCTTCAATAATAATGCGTAGATCCTGCCCGAGCCACACCGCAAAATGCATTTCGACTGGCCAATCTTGCGTATCTTGCTGGGATTTCGTGTGTGCTAGTACGCGCGGTTGGAAGAGGTGCATACGCAACTGTACTCGTTGTTTCACGGATATGCAAGATTCGAATATGGGATATGGGGTGTCCATTAGTTTGTCCGCAGCGCTACAAAATACAAACCGGAAATGCGTCTCTTCTCCAGTCCTCGGGTTCTTGGCCATGTTGGTGCTGCAAGCCCCCCGCGTTTCTTGGTATCCCACGTTTGGAGAACATCGGTAGATCGCTATTCAGGCTGAATTTAAGGCCCCGGATGAGAACACGCCAAGCCCCGGCCTTCGGAAAAGCGCCGTGTCTGCACCGATCCGTGATCTCCGGTGCTCAGTAATGCTTCCGCTCGCAACTGGCCAAAATGTGCCAACTTTTCCCCCGCTCCGTTAGACACACCTGCGGGATGTCGAAGCGATGTAAAAGGCGACCAGACTCCGCAATTCCGCAAGTTGAAGTGATAGACTCACAACTGCAAAAGGCGCCGCAGCATCCGGTCGTTCACGATGAGGATCAGCGTCCTGGTAGCGGCGTTCGCCGTCTCCGGCCTCAGCCATGCGCAAAACTCTACATTTCAAAACCCGATTATCAGCGGGTTCAACCCGGACCCAAGCTGCATATTTGTGCCAGAAATTAACAACACGTTTTTCTGCGCAACTTCAAGTTTCCTCGCGTTCCCAGGTCTACCAATCCACGCAAGTCGCGACTTGGTCCACTGGAAACATGTCTCCAATGCCTTCAGTCATGCGGACCAACTCCCTGGGATGGCTTTTTTACCCAAGGCGACAAGCGGCATATATGCACCGACTCTCCGCTTTCATCAGGGAACGTTTTACCTACTGTGCACGCTTGTGAACCAGCAGCTTCCCAGAACCAACGACAGCCGATGGGACAACTTTGTTCTGACGTCAACGGATCCATACAACTCTGAAGCGTGGTCCGACCCCGTTCACTTCAGCTTCCCCGGCTTCGATCCATCGCCCTTCTGGGATGATGACTGCAAGACTTACGTCTCTGGTGCTCATACCGCGGCTTATTACCCTGGTATCATGCATGCACTACTGGATCTCGAGACTGGAGAGATCGGAGAAATCATCATGCCCTGGAACGGTACTGGCGGACGATCCCCAGAGGCGCCTCACATCTGGAAGCGCGATGGGTACTATTATCTTCTTCTAGCGGAGTGAGGAACCCGTGAGAACCACATGGTCACCATGGCAAGATCTCGTAACTTGAGTGGTCCTTACGAGCCTGCCCCTGGAAATCCTCTTCTGACCTCTGCAAACGACACCAGCTCATATTTCCAAGCTGTCGGTCATGCGGACCTATTCCAGGATGCCGCAGGTCAATGGTGGTCTTCTGCCCTTGCAGTTCGCGCGGGTGGAACATACGGCCAAGACCCCGGGGCTTATTTTGGAAATTTGCCAATGGGACGAGAGACTGTTTTGACATCAGTGACGTGGGATGAAGGAGAATTCCCAGTCTTCACCCCTGTCACAGGCAGTGTTTCCGGCTGGCCGCTTCCATCCGCGACAACAGTCGAAGAAGGCGAGGGTCAACCGAGCGACGCTGATGATAATGTTTCTTTTCCCCCTGGGAGCAGATTGCCCATTCACTTTCTTCACTGGCGGTTGCCAAAAGCAAGGAATTATGCCGTCTCACCACCCGGCCACTGGAACACCTTAGCTCTCAAGTCATCTGTTCTCAACCTGACCGCCTTCGATGCAGACTTTGCCATGGGACGAGGGCAAACATTCGTCGGAAGGCGAATGGCGCATTCCTTGTTCCGCTTCCGGGCGGACGTAGACTGGTCGAAGTCTCTGACGAAAGAAGAGATGGAAGTAGGCGTCTCGGCAACCCAGGACCAGGCTCAGCATTTTGATCTGGGCATTGTAATGCTCAAGTCCAACGAAAGCGGAGTTTTGCGACCTCACCTTCGGTTCAGAGGTATTTCGGAAACCCCGTACCGAGCAACGGGGAACCCCCCAAATGACACATTCCCTCTCGCCGATGAATGGATTGACCAGAAACTTACCCTGCAGATTGAAGCGGTCAACAGCACGCACTTTGCTTTCTCGGCAGGGGCTGCAAAGGCTGAAACCGACCCTGAAATGCAAGTCTTCGGTCACTGCAAAGGCACTGAATTGGTTCCGTATTACTCAGGTTTGAAAAGATATGGCCTCAACGAAGTCACCTTTTCTAATGCCACTGTAGGTGTCGTGGTGGGCGTATATGCCACGTCAAATGGAAAGCACGGAGAGCAAGCGTTTGAGACATACATATCGAATTGGCGATACTCAGGCATTAGACAACTCAGGAGTCAGCAGGACGTTGACGAAGCTGACGCAGCTCACACTTGATTGGTGCATGGAGTTGGAGTGCCGGGTAGTAATCATGGATGTTACGTATATTGAGACACAATCGTACCGTTATTTAGCCCCGGAGATCTGGATGACAACCTTTGCAAAGTGTTTCTGCTCTTCCAATCGTTGGAAAGCTGCCTTTGCGTCACTCAAAGCAAAAGGCTCATCATCCAGCGCGGGTTTCACGCCCTTCTCTTCTATGAACGAAATCATGTCCCGCATCATCTGTCTTGTGCCCAACAAAATACCTCGAACAATACAGACCTTGCTCAAAACCGACATGAGCGGTTCCTCGCGATTCGCCTTGCCGATGAGACCCGCCAATACGACGAGGCCGTCGACACGCACCGCCTGGAGCGATTCGCCAAGGGTTGCGTTACCCCCAACATCGACAACAATATCAATTCCCCGGCTATTAGGCGTAAGTTTCTTTGCCTCTGCTCCCCATTCCGGCGTTGAGCGATAGTTGATGACGTGCTGAGCGCCGAGGGAGCGAAGTCTGGCAGCTTTGGCATCGCTGCTGGTAGTCGCGATGACGGTTGCGCCCGCGGCGAGGGCAAACTATTTGGGAAGTCTGTCAGAGGGCTAGGTAAGGATCCAACAATTATCGTTTGATCGACTTACCTGAAGAGCAGCAATACTCACTCCGCCAGTGCCTTGGACGAGCACCCAATCACCCTTCTTCACCTGCCGCCCCTCAAGGCCCATCAAGGCATTCCAAGCCGTGATACCGGAGCACGAAAGTGTTGCAGCCTGCTCGAAAGACAGATGCTCGCCGAATTTCGCTAAAGAGCTTTCATGGAACACGCCATGCGTAGAAAGCGTTCCATCAAGACCGTGTCCGAGGCCAGCGGAAATGTGCGCGAAGGAGGGTAGAGTTGAGTCGTCTAAAGCCGCGACTTGGTTGTCTTTGAAGGTCTCTGGAACCATGTGCATGACGACTCGGTCTCCAGGGACTAGAGACGTGACCTCGCTTCCCGTCTCGAGGACAAAACCCGCACCATCCGAGCCAGGGACGAGGTCGGCGGCAGATGACTTCAAACCCAGCAGGCCCTACACGTACAACTGTCATTATTGTTGAACTGATAGTACGGCTTGAGGCGGTTACCTTTGCGATAATAAGATCGCGATAATTCAGCGAGGCTGCAAGGAGCTCTACCAGAACATCATGGGGACCGAGTTCTGGAACTGGTGCGGTTTCCTGAAACTGGAGACCGGAAAGGTCGTTCTCTTGCGACCGAACGATCCATCGTTGAGCCGACGTTTTAGCCATGCTGGGCTGTCACAGATGATGCTCGGTAGTGCGATGATTTTCTCGTCACAAAATGACACAACGTGGATACACGCTTATTGCATCATGTCCTCTTACCAATCATCCGAACAAGTGGGAATTGTAAAATTCGACAGTCTTCTATAAGAACTGGGTCATCTTTGCGTGGTTTGCCACGTGGACTCCCGCCTGGGAACATTTAGGGAATTAATGCGGGCCATCTCACCACCTTTCACAATGCATTGAGTCCACTTGAGGGTCATCTGGAGAGCAACATCACGCTGTAGAGTATATTCTGGAAAAGATACTCATCTAAAACGTGCACGGTGGCTTATGTTCTTCAATTGGCAGCAGACCAAACATGACCTAATGCCCCTCTGCGGCAATCATCGATTTCATGGAGCGGTCTCCGGAGCGGTGCTCTGAAAATAGATAAAAGATCAGGCTAAATTACCACAAGTGACTCCGAAATATTCCCATATATGCAAGGCTGTAAGGGTGAAAAGAAGTGGTCGGCGGCTAATGGTTGGTCCTCACGATCCCTGAGCACGCAGACAACCAACAAACCCACGCGGGAGACCCAACTGAACCAACAGTTGCAAGAAAGAGAGCCATTTCCAGCTCCCTGAAGGGCTTGCGTATTATCGAATGGCCAATCAGTTTGGCTTAATGTTTAGCTAAACGCTGTCATGTGTTGCGTCAAATATGGACAGCGTCCACGTCCGTCGGCGCGTCGCGCAGGTAAACGGTTTGTGATCATCCCATTCCCACAGCCCTTGGGCGGCTTTCGAAACGGACTGAGCAGAGGATCGCACCCCTGGATGTGGTCTCAGCCAGGGCATTGGGCATGTTGATCAGTCGTTGAACCCTGCAGGGTTTCGCTCTCTGCATCACCCGGGCTGCATAAGTGGAAGTAGCTATCCTCGGCGCTGTTGAATGTCTAGTCTTCTCTTTTCACACGCGCTGCCTGCGTGCTGCTTGTGTTTTTGCATCCTTCCTTTGATCGAATCATCGATCTGGTCACGACACTAGACAGTCACGCAACTGAATGCAATCACTCAACAGTCTACGTCTACAACCCACGCCAAGGAATTCAACTTCGCAATCGTGTGGCGCGTAAAGCTGATTGGACCACATGTACCTAAATCACACTTTTCTACTCCAGCTGACGGTACGCGATGCATTTAACAAGAGTGAGGTCTCTGAATCTGTTCATGGTTGGGTAGCGGCAGGTAGGGACAGGGGCAGCATCGACATCCTCTGGTCGAGTTTGTTGACAATCATACTTTGCGTCTGGGTTTCAACACATCCAAATGCTCTTTCACCTAAGGACAAATGGTATCATGGACTTTTTGACAAGGTCAATTTGGCCATGATAGGCCTCCTTGGTCCCGACTTTCTGTTCGGATTAGCCGTGGGCCAGCTTTCCAGCGCTCGAAGGAGTGTCAAGGTTCGGCCAGTCAATCAAGAAAACAACGTAACCGGTAGTTTAATATTGCCTGCAGCGATTCCGAGCCGATCAACACCTGTGTGGTGGTCGCAAATGGACATACACGCAGGCCTTCTTCGTCGACATGGGTGGAATATTCCTCAGAAGCCCAGACTTCCCTGACGGCTTCCCTATTGATGCCGAGCAATTGCATTACCTTGCAAAGCACAAATTTGTGGAGTTTCCTGATATGGAGCCCATGGATATCGAGGAACGTAATTCAGTAGACACGCTTTCAAGGTAAAGGCGGCATCGTCATCTTCAATGAGCCGAAATTGGCCCCGAGTCTCAGACTCATCACCCTTTGGCAAGCACTCTAGTTTTTCATCACCGAGATGGACCGAGTCAATCAAGGCCTACCCATCACCGCCCTGGAGTTGACTGCTTTGTCCTTCACATTTGCCATGGTCGCGACATTCATCTGCTGGTAACGTCCCACACCTACTTTCGGACCACCCCCACTTCCGGACCACCCATTTTTGATGCCCTCACATTAATACACATTAACTTCAACTACTTTTTATATATATTATAACGCTACGATGATATAACTTTCGCTATTACTAGGGTTTTTAGACTCGCTAGATTTATCTATACTATTTTTAAGTTCGCCCGCCTCGATTTGAGCTCTTTAAATAGCCTTAATATTAGCAAACTTCGAATTTAGGCTTATTTTGACCTTCTTGCGTTTCCTAGCCCTACTAGTATTAACCTCTGCCTATAGTGCCTTAATCTTTTGCTAGGCTACTGCTAGTTGGTATGCCTTCTTATTAAAGCCCTTTTGAACCTTTTAAAAAAGCAGGCGCTATGTACACTTATTGTTATTTAGCTTACTGAATAGGTTGAACTGATCCTGAAGCTTATCCCTCTTCTTGGGGGTTAACTAAGGGACTACTAATATATCTGCCGCCTATTTTTCGCTTGCCTTGCTATTAGAGAGCCCTTTGTAGACCTGACTAGCTGGTTTAGTAGGGGTTAATATGTTCTTAAGTAGCAGAGGGCTTATGAGGGGTTTAGCTATACTAATAGGCTATAAACCAGTCTATTTCTAGCTACTAATAATATTCTTACTTATTAGGGCTGCTTTGCGTGCCTTGCTATAGTAAATAACGAAATTCCTCTTGCTTATAACTATACTAGTATCCTATTTAGCTAGTAATCTAAGCTCCTTCTTATATGCTGCCTTAAGGGGCCTAAAAACTAACTAATTAAGTAGCTAGAGGATGTATGATGTGTGTGCTAGTAAGAATAGTAAGTATATCTTATTTCTAAAGTATATATATATAGAAGTAGTAGTTTTATGGCTTCTATAACTATCTAAGATCAATAATCTAACCTCTGAGGGGTCTCCTGGCTGGGTTAAAGGGATAAAGACCTCTATTAACTATTTAATAGCTATAGAGTTAGAAGTCCACCCGTTTTCTGTTGCTATGAACTTCTACTATTCATATAGCGTCAGATCTAGAGGGAACTACTGCTGCTAGATATTCTTACCTTTATATATAATAAGTGGAGGTAGTGCCTTACTAGTTATAGAGATATACTTGATTAGAGATGTCTAAGCATGCGACCCAGGCTATTTCTTGCGAATAAAACGAGTTTCTAATGATCTAAGAACAAGCCCATTTGATCCTCTGCCTTCTAGAATACTAGTCTTATCTATATTGTATCGATTGGAGGCCTTGATAGCTATAATTTTAGGTATAGCGAGGTATCTAAACTATTGTCTAATTATATTAGTTGAGGCTCTATTAATGCGCTGGGAATTGATTGCTCTGCTTCTTTAGACCCTTATAGATAGGTTTCTCTTAATAAAAGACTGCACCTAGTTCTTTCCAAGAGGCTGGGAGTCTCTATGTACCTATAGGATGCGTTCAGCAAAATCCTTGAGCTGCTGATGGGTTGGAGGTAGGCCTAGGGCAGCCTGGATTTAAACCTATTTAGCTAGATAACTTTCCTGGGCTATAGAGAGCCTTTATAGATCTGAAAAGATAAGATCTCGTGGCTGGGCCCCTTGGATTTGACGTAGTAGAGTGGTCTTTAGCATACTATACTATAATAAAGCTTTTCGTAAGCTAGTACTAGCTATAATAGCCTTAAGTGCCTGAGAAACTTCAACTTCGGTATAATAAGCTATCTAGTAGTTATTATGCTTTATAGAAAATCTAGTAATAATTAGATGAAGAATAGTAATATTATTTAAGTTTGAAAGTAGCGGTGTGTATTTTTGATGAGGTATTTTGAGGTGGTCCGGATGTGGGGGTGGTCCGGAAGTAGGTGTGGGACGTTATCCCAAACCATGTATTCAGTATCCGCGATACATCGAGACCAAGGTCTGCAATGGGCGCCAGTAAACGATCGACGATGTCCGCATTTACGCAAGGGCAACAGTGAGTTTCCGTCAGCAGGGTCAAATTCACAAGCCAGAAAAACTTACCAGACGAAGACTCATTCAAGACTTCCAACCACATGGCACCGCACGCCACTCGACGATATCACCCCACGGATCTTCCGAATAGATGCGTACTGGTGCTTCTACAAGCGACTTGGGGATTGGATGCACCTGCATCCTTATGGGCGCCCTATCGAATCTCAGCTCTGGGATCGGTTTCCATCCGACTTGTGGCGACTAATGGAGTTGATGTACTATCCTTTGGGAGGCCTTTTTATCGTCGGCTTCAGCGCTTCATTCATGATCGGATGGAACTTTCACTTCCCGACAACCACAGAACAGCTGATCTGGAGGATAGCGGCACCGTATCACATGTTCTTTTCCCTTTATGGCGCCTTCCATTGGCTATATGAAGATCAGAAGTGGCATCGCGACCAGGAACGTATGCGGACTAACGGAGACGTCCGTGGCGTTGATAACGAGGCACAGGATTCGAGCGACCAACATAATAACCACGAGCACAGTGAAAAAGTAACTCCTAAGACTCTGATTGTCTACTTGAGGACTCTAGTTCGGTCGCAGGTCAACAACTCGGTCGGTCGGGAACCCTCCATGGCGGTTCCACTGCTTGTTATATTGCCGAGCATACTCATCTCTGCGCTTTACGCTCTGAGTCGATTGTACTCCTATGTTGAAGATTTCGCGTCGCTGCGAGAGCAGCCAAAGGGGATCTACTTCGCGGGGAGCCGATTTTTTCCGTTTGTGGGAGAGACATGGTGATACATCAGTTGATGAGCGCGATAGACCCAATACACACGAGTAATAGATGAGTACATGATTTTAGGTTAGCCGGCACTGGCCCGCTGCATGTTCGTGTTCGTCCCCGGTGTTTAAACCGACGGGCTTGTCGGTGAGCTTTCAACTCACCGAGCCGCTCTGTAAGGTGACCTATTTGGGCAACCTCAACAGTTTTTCAAACTTAGTTATCTCGGTGGTAGCTGGTAAATTGACGGGGCAGTTTTGGTATTTAGCCCGATCCCATACAAATAATGTTAGTGCACTTAGCTTACTGGGCGCATATATACTACCCTACTAATAGCTAATATAAATATTAATATAATATGAAATAGCTAGAATAATAACGAAAAATTGCATGAAGTTATAAGTTAAATATAAAAGTTAGAATTAGTTAGAGTTAGTTATATTAGGTGTTATAGTATATATCTATTGTATGCTGCTACTAGTGAGGTGCGGCTAAATACTAGAACTGCCCTATTAACTTACTAGCTACTATCCCGGTGTATTAAGCTGGCGTTAGCGCCGCAATCTATAACCTAAAGAATAAGATTAGTAGTATTTAGCGCCTGCCTACATAGTATTTAGCACTCCCTATATAATTAAAAAAAACTAAAGCTATGTTCTATTATACCTAAGCTGTAAGTAAAGCCTAATCCTAGCTATAATACCTAGCCCTATACTAACCCTAACTTACCCTAACTCCCTAACTTTATATATCTTTTAAATATTTTACTGACTTACTAAATATTACTAGAACTTTTTATTAAATTCTATATTTCTTTTATATTTTAGTATTAATACTAATATAGACTAGCTTGAGTAGAGTCTGGGTGAGTGACTATTATTATATATAGAGCTTTCTTAGTTTAGAAAGCTGCCTGATTAGGCTTAAATAGGTGCCAATAACTATGCAGGGGGGCGCCGAATACCGCTACTCGACGAATAACCAGAAAATGGGGCAATTTTCTCCGCTGTCCATTGAGAAAAACGCCGATTTTCTCCCTAGTGACGCAATGGGGTAATCTTGGCCCGTCACTCCACCCATCTCCTCCACGCTGCCCCTCACAGCGCCGCTCATACTGAACAACACGAGTCGAGGATGCCTATAAAGTTGGTGAGATTACTCGAGTTCTGAGAAGTTGACGTTGGTCATACCAGTTGTACAAGAAGCAAACAAAGTCATCACTCAAAATGGCCTCGGAGAAGAAGTTCAACGTCGGAATCATCGGATATGGGTGAGTGAAGAATCCCCGCCGAGGGATCACATACCCTTGTTCTGAACCTTTGCATGCATCTGGAATAGCTTAACTGTGGCGCAATCATCGAAGACATCGAAGACAACAACGTGCTGACCTCTCAACAGCCTCTCAGCCAAGGTCTTCCATATCCCTTTCATCAACCTCACTCCTCAATTCAACCTGCACAGCATCGTGCAGCGCAAGCCGACGGCTTCATCCTCCGCACCAAATGACTATCCGTCACTGAAGCACCATAAGTCCCTGGAGCCCATGCTCCAGGATCCTGAGGTCGACATCGTCAACGTTTTAACTCCTCCCAACACTCACTTCACCTTCTCCAAGCAGGCATTGCAGGCCGGCAAGCACGTGCTGGTAGAGAAGCCCTTTGTGCCTACCGTTGCGGAGGCCGAGGAGCTCATCCAGATCGCCAAGAAGAACAACCGTCTCATCTGCGTGTACCAGAACCGCCGATGGGATAGCGATTTCCTGACCGTTAAGAAGATGATCAACGACGGCATCTTCGGTCGTGTTTACGAGTTTGATACCCACTTCGATCGCTACCGCGCAGACCGCCCGTCGTCATGGAAGGGTCAGCTGGGTATGGCTGAGGGCGGTGGTGCCCTGTACGATCTCGGATCTCACCTCATCGATCAGGCCTACCATCTCTTTGGCCTGCCGGAGACCGTCTACGGCAAGCTTATCAACCAACGTGAAGGAAAGTTTGACCCGAAGGACCCAGACAGTGTGTACGCGCAGCTCGCCTACAAGAATGGCCTCATTGTGAGTGTCCGCATCGGGGTCATGAGTGTTGAGACGATCCAGCCGCGGTTCTGGGTGCGCGGCACCAAGGCGTCATTTCATAAGACGGCGCTTGACCCCCAGGAGGACCAGCTCAAGGCAGGCAAGAAGCCCAACGAGCCCGGTTTTGGTGTTGAGGACCCCATCAACGGCGGCAGGTTGCTTCTGGCGAAGGACGGCGGTCAGGTTGAGGAAAGGACAAAGTTAACTGTTGAGCCCAAGACATACCTCAAGCTCTTTGAGGAATTTGCCAAGGCTCTTGAGTCCGGAAAAGACGATGACGTTCCAGTCCCCGCAAGCGAAGCTCGTGATGTCCTGCGCATCATCGAGGCCGTGAAGGAGAGCGCTAAAACAGGGAGCGAGGTCCGCTTGTCTTGAAGTACCTTACCCCAGAGGGTCTCAAAGTACGAGACACAAAGACACGCGCGCGCTCGAGGACCTAGACGCCGGCCCGATGCTGGTATTTACTGAATGCTCGACGATGTCGTGAGCGATCCAACAGTGTCCGGGCGGGGTGGCGTGACGTGCCGAGCCGATGGTTCAAAGGTTAGACCCCGTTGACGCAGCATCGGGCGGACATAAACATATTCCGAGCAGGTTAGATTTTCTAATTCGGTCCTATTGAGCGTTTGCGGCCCGCGAAATGTGAAACACTTTGCCAACTTGACCTTTTCCGGGGCGCAACATAGCCGTTTATGGCTGGGAGACTCCCTTCGCGAAGTGCAGGAATGTTCGCAACGAGGACCTGACGTGGATCTTCTGTCTATACGAGGCCAAGTGAGACAAGGATTGGAATTTGGTTCGTCCTTGCTCATGGTTGAAAGTCTCGACTCTTGATCGGTCTGTCAACTTATAAACCAGTCCCAATTTTTCAGAGCATTTGACCGAGCTTGCCCTCTAAGCGAGTGTTTTGATCATGGCTTGGCACGCGAAGACAGCCGCCATTCTTCCTGAGGTAACAGGTTAAACAGTGGACGTGACTTCAGGCGACAGGCGTTTGCTTCAACCCCGCATTCTCCGTGGAGACATCTGGTGTTGTTCTGTCTAAGCAAGGAGTCGTTGAAGAGATGCAACGTTCAGGCATAAAAGGCCAAGGTGTTGCACCCGCCATCGTCCTTTTATCAGGTCAATCGCGCAGACAACAGGTAGTTCACAGACACCTACGCAAGCCATTCATCGATCACTTCATAAAGGCGTCATCATGCGCTTCGCCGGACTATTTACCTTCCTCTCCCTCATCGTCAGTGTCCTGGCTGGTCGATATATCGTGATCCTTCGACCTGTAAGTTGAGTGAGATCGCTACTCCTAAACACAGTAATCTCAGCACGTATCTAATCAAACATCCTATTAGCATGCGGATCTTGACAGGTTCCTTGCGAAGCTCGAGAGAGGCGGCACCATCTGGGTTGAGATGAGATACGAAGGACCCAGCTTTTTCAACGGTGCTGTCATCACCACCAACGACTACAATCAGTTTTCGTTACACAAATTTCGCGAAGTCCTCATTGCGGAGCTAGACAGGATCGTCACAATCGATCCTCCACCCGTTCCGCTACCCATCCCGATCGACGTTCCTCCCGTCCCTCTCCCTAGTCCGGACGCTCCTCCCGTTCCGCTTCCGAGTCCCATCGACGTCCCCGATGTCCCACCCGTTCCCCTTCCAAGCCCCATCGACTTCCCCGATGTCCCACCCGTTCCCCTTCCAAGCCCCATCGATGTCCCCGATGTTCCACCCGTTCCCCTTCCAAGCCCCATCGACTTCCCCAATGTCCCACCCGTTCCCCTTCCAAGCCCCATCGATGTCCCCGATGTTCCACCTGTTCCGCTACCGAGTCCTATCGATGTCCCCGATGTACCCCCCGTCTCGCTCCCGAGTCCGGATGCCCCTCCTGTTCCGCTACCCAGCCCGGATGCTCCCCCTGTTCCACTACCCAGTCCGATCAGCGAATACTTTCCTGGTGGACCGAAAATTCCTCGGATCCGCGGACGCTCTTACTGAGAAGATGTGCTTCCGATTCCTGCGCATCACAATAATTGCCTTGACATATTTGAGAGAATCAGGGAACGTTACAGTTCGCTCGCTTCGGAAGAACGTCGAGGGTGGTGGCCACAAAAGGAGCCATGGCTATCTTGGTCTCAATGTTCACTCAAGAGGGGAAATGGAAGAGGCGATGGACATAAACTTGAACTTCACTCTGCTGTTCTTCAATTGGAATTGACACAGAGCCATCTCCATATGCAACACTAGAAATCAGAGTGAAATTTGCGCAGATGTCATGAATGTTAATCATCTTAGAACATGCCTGCCTTCCTTGCATACGCCACCACTATGCACTCTTACCCGATATGACTTACGTGAAGGGCGCTAAATAGATTCCCGAGCTAGAAGGCCTCTACCTCGATGACCTCAACAAGGTCGGAGAACAAAGGTATCCAATCACATAGCTTCTGCGTGTCTCCTCAAATTGTCTCATAGATCCCCGTTGGCTCCAATGAAAGCTCAGATAGCCGACGCCACAGGCAACCGTTCAGTCAGCCGTAACCTCAAAGGATCATCGATGTACTAGGCGTTTTCTTCTCATGCCAGCATTCCGTGGAACGTCTATAATGTACAAAATTCCTTGTCTGCCCTGCCCATCTATCACTAACCTTTTGACTCCACCTGCGAGAGAAGGCCATGGACGACGGCAGCAAGGTTGCAGTGATCGGGCTAGGTGAGACATCAAAGATAAGGAACCCTTCGAAGCGACCTCCTTCTGACCACGACCAAATGCAGGCGCGCTTGGCCTCGTCGCCCTGAAGAACTGCTTAGAAGAAGGTTTCCAGGCGACTGGATTCGAAAGCAGCTCCTACGTTGGAGGATTGTGGAAGTACACGGTAGAGGACCAAACTTCGGTTCTTCCAAGTATGAGAAGGCTCATCCCCGTACGATTGAAAACCTCTTAGTAACAACAATCAGCAACCATCGTGAATATCTCGAAAGAACGGGTGTGTACTGAGACGGTAGCTTTTTCTGATCCACCGAAACTGACAAACTCGAAGGGATGTTTCACGGATTTCCCATTCTCTCCAGGTAAGGACCACCACATATTACTCCTCACCTGTGCGTAGTACTCAGCCTCTGGATAGACGTCCCGAGTCAATGCACTGCGAAACATGTGGAGGACTATCTTGAGAGTTACGCAGATCACTTCAACTTGCGCCCGTCTATACGGCTGGAGACAAAAGTCACACGCGTTCGTCGCGATGAGGCCACCAAGAAATGGTTGTTGGAAATCGACGGTTCTCAGGAGACATTTGACAAGGTCATTATGGCGACAGGGATGAATCAAACACCAAGTTATCCCAACATCAGAAACATTGAGCTGTTCAGGGGTGAACGGCTGCATTCAAAAACATACAAGAGGTACGTTTCCAATCCATGTTCAAACGCATCTTTTCATTGGAGCTTTAACGATGACGCGTTATTGCCAGGCCGGAGGAATTCAAGGATAAGAGGGTTCTGGTTGTTGGTCTGGGTAACAGTGGTGCCGACACCGCGGTCACGCTCATCGGGCACGCCAGCAAGATTTATTTGTCGCATAGGGAGGGTGCCATCATCGTAAGTCGAGGTCATGACTACATCGATGTATCTCCAATGAAAGGCTCACGCGGTGAAGATTCCACGAGCCTCGAAGGGCAAACCAGTAGACCACACAGCCAATGTTCGCTTCATGATAGTCGAGAACATTTTGGAGTCTATCGCTCCGAGACTGTCTGAGGCCTTCTTCAAAATATTCGTCAAAAAGCTGCAAGACGAAAACTTCAAACTCCGCCCTGAATGGAAGTTGTCTCCGGCGCCATCCCTCAAACGAACCAATCCCGTCGTTTCAGATGAACTTGTGCCAGCACTCGAGCGCCGAGACGTCGAATCTGTGGCAGGGGTTGCCAGGGTTGTTGGTGGCAACGAGGTCGAACTTACGAATGGCCAAATGCTGGAAGTCGACACCATGATCTACTGCACAGGATACAAGTCAGACTTCAGCATGCTAGACCCCAAAGCCGATCCCACAAGCAGAGAAAGCCCGGAATGGTTAGCAGCGAAGGGATCCAGAGGCAAGCCGCTTCCTCGCCTTTATCAGAATGTGCTTTCTGAAAAGTACCCAGAGTCTCTGGCATTCATGGGCTGCGTCGCTTTCCCCACCGGTGCTTTTCAGATATACGATCTCGCTGCTATGGCAGTCGTACAGATCTGGAAAGGGAACTCGGCTCTGGCTACTCAGCCAGAGATCGAGCGCGCGATAGATGAGCACCAAGCTTGGATTACTGATTTGGCAAAGACTGGTAACGTCATGGCCCAAGTGGTCAACGGGACCGAATGGACTAATTGGGTAGACCGTACGGCTGGTACTGGTGTGAACGAGCACCTCGGCTGGGGCTGGAAAGGATTGAAGTTTTGGTACCAGGAGCCTCGTTTCTGCAATCTTCTCATGGGTGGAATCTACAGCCCGCACCTCTTTCGGTACTTTGACGGCAAGAGAAAGAAGTGGGACGGTGCTAGAGAGGAAATCGAGAGACTCAATGCCGTGCATAGCGGCAAGGCCAAGACAAGCTAGATCCATTTATCTAGAGCAGAAGTATATCTTCAACCACAAGACCACCACTTTCGTCTCTTTCCAGCTTCTCCATTGGTTACCAGCCTATGATGCCGCTCACGTAGCACGGGACTAATAAGTCGGTAGGAGCGTTGGGGCTCTACTCTTCGGAGGATCACCGGAAGTCTACACCCAAAGAGGAGAGCTACGATATCCCCCTCCTGTATCGTTGTTAACCCCCTTCCGAGATAATTTGATGAAGTCGAAAAGATGCTTTTAACTCTCGCGGCGTTGAAATATTCCAGGTAGCTAGCTGCGATGTACCGAATATCGACAACGCACGTCCCTCGAAAGTCGGTTGTCCAAAACGACAAGTCATTGTTCTCGCCCTTTCCAGGGTTCCATGATCCGACAGTAAGAAGGACTGAAAGATCGCCGTCATGTTTGATGAAGTCCCTGGCAAAGTCCGTGTACATCTCGCAGGTCGTTTTGGAATAGTCCGCCTTTGGTAGCAAGCCTGACTTACAGACTCCCAGGAATGAGCTGACCAGAAGTCGAATGAGCTGACCAGAAGTCGAATGAGCTGACCGGAAGTCGATGAGGTTATGGAACTTGAACAGAGAGTGCGCAAGGAATTCATCCAAGAGCACACTATCCCTCGAGAGATAGCATATGAAAAAACCGACACGATTCAGTCCCTATTTCGTGAGTATTTCTGGCGCATGCAAAATAAAGCAGGGCGTGGATTCTTGTTCGCTAGTTGGAATGGAGGCGGAATGCCAAAAATTGCTTTGAGCGAGTTGCTGGTATTGATGTGACATGTCGACGTTGGTTGGGCCTGCGCCTTGTACGCGCCGCGGTGGAGGCGACACAGATCAGATGAACTGGGCACTTCGATTGAGGATCTTAGCCTTCTTAGGTTACTTTGCATGACATAATGCAAGGTTGCAAGATCCTAATTATAGGCGGGATGATGGAAATAGCGGGCGGAGTGCCCACGCGATTATGAGATTGGACAGCTCACTCGGCTTGCCACCGGAATAGTTCAACGAAGAATGTCTGTTGTTCTCTGTTTGTCCTCTTCTCTTAGCCGACAGGCGGTGAGGGATAGCCGGAAAGTGATGCGCAAAGCGCTGTCGTATCAAGAAAAGCAAACCGAACACCGCGTACACACCCATACAACTGTTACTAACCAAGCCAAGAACCCGTATATGCAATCGCTCACTAATCACCAGCCACCGGGGAATCATGAAAGTACAGCCAAGTACCCAAACTTGCCATACCGCCGTTTATCCAGCTTCCCACCCAAAGGAAACTAACAACTCATAAGACCATCTCATGATTATGTCTAGAAGCCTCCCCATCTCTGCACAGTGGTGAGAAACATGCGAACGATGAGTCCAGCAGCTCCAACGACAACAAAAACCTGCATGAGCTCAGACCAACTCCGCAAGCGCACCTCAGTCTCAATGTACCCCTTCTTATTGTCTTCGCTGGGCGGGAAGCGACCGGTAGAAATGTACTCCTCCATAAGAGCATCCTTCTCGTACCACCTCTCACGCACCCAGTCATCGAATTCCTTCTGATCGTGAAGAGGCATGTCGGCGACGCGGAATCGACGCCAATGGAAGTTGACCGATTTCGGAGGTCGGCCCTGGAAGTATGTACTGGAAAGGGTAAAGTACTGCTCACCATACTTGCCACGGCTGGAATGTTGTTAGCTCATGTCTCACACGGGTTCGGCCAGCGCATGCCAGTGCAGAACTTACGGGACGCCTTCGTAGGCGACAGTACAGTCATAGACGTAGTCCAGAGTTTCCTTCAGTTCCTTCAGACAAAAGTACATGCCAGTGCTGCGCGGAAGCAGCAGGTGTTCAGGGTCCTTCAGGCCGCTCTGCTCTGCCCATGCAGCCGACTTTCTGCGTCCATTGCCCGACAAGTTTGTGCCCTCTGGAAAAAGAAGCAGCCACATGGGATCGCGGTGCTTCTTTCCGTCTATTCCGACATGTTCCATCTTGAGCTTGTTCAGGCGATGCGCCAACCGGGGCTGGTCTTTTGACATCTTGCGCGACATAAAGATGAAGCCGTAGAACATCATGCCCCAGCCAACTAAGGGGATGTGTTTGAGCGACTCCTTCAAAATGATGTAGATATGGCCATGCATGCCCGGCTCGTTCGCGTAGGCCACCCACCACAGGTACAGCCAGTCGGTGTAGATCTGGTGGTTCGCGATCAGGATCAAGCGCTCAGGGAAGTCGAACTCGACCATGCCGTTACGAGCTTGTCTGATCTGACCTGCTACCGACGCATCGCCGCTTATCCTGATCTTTGTAGGACCCCATATCTTCGTCATCGCGGTCGTGGTGAGGGCGAAGGACTGTTTCGTGAGCGCCATATAGGCATAGTAGAAGTCGCGGTTGACAAAGTAAAGCCAGCAACCCATCAGCTGGGTAAGGAAGATACTGCGAGAGGCGTCGAGTCAGCTCTGTCTGTCTCCCATCACATGGCAAGCTGCTAGTGTAATGCGTACCTTGCGCAACAGGCGGCGAAGTAGATGGCAAACGAGACGCCGCGGACGATCTGCATAAACTTATTGTGTTTGATGCGACCTGCGGGGTGGGATTCGCTTGATTTCCTGATTAGACCTGCGTTCGCCGCCGGTCCAGGGACCGCCTCGTCCGTCTTCTTGTGTACGTCGGTCGCCATGATCGCGGGGTATGTGGGTTTCGCTATCGTTGGAGGTTCACAGTAGGATCGTGTAGCTCGGGGAGGTATGTGGAGGAGAACTCGGGAGATATTCGTAGCTCTGACGTCAAGCCGCCAGATCGTATATGGCAGATAGGGGTCGGTGGGGAGCTTCGGGGCGGCTCAACGAGGGGGTGTTGGTGTCGCGTGCGACAAGCAGGTGAGTCGGGCAGCTGGACACCCGATAGCTGGGATGTTGCTTGGAGCGGCGGGGTTCAGACGAGGTACTAGATCGCAGCTTGATGATCACCGCGGCGGATAGAGTGGAGGAGAGGAGACGAGAGATAGTCGATATGATATTGGTCGGTCAGGTGGGCGTTGACACCTTTTGGGTAGCTATGAAATCAAGATCGTGGCCATCTGAGAGGTTGCTCGGTGGAAGAATCCAACCATGTGTTCGGGTAAGGTACCAGCGGCAAGGCGACCGTCCAGTGGCCAAAGGCAAAAGTAAGCAGAGCTGGGTTCAAGTGGAAGCAGGGAACCTCAGGTGAGGAGAGGAAACAAAGCCGGATGACGATCAAGCTATGGATGCCAAACAGGAATATGGAACATGCAACGACAGAGAGAGAGTCATGGTTTCCATGTTCGTAGCACCGAGATGGCCGAGCGCAGGTGCAGGCGCAGGCAGATGCAGAGGCAGGTCCGCCGGATTGATTCTGGGCGCCGAATCTGAACGGGGAAGGACCCTTCCATCCTTCCTGCCACCGGTCACTCCACGTCGTCACTGCCTTCTGCCTTGCGCATTTTCGATTCGTCGCAGTCTACTGAAGTAGTGATGACTACACTTGCTGCCGGCTTCTTCGGAGCAGTCTGGAACCTGCCCGCCCAGCTCTTACCCGCCCAGCTCTTGCCCGCCCACGCTAGTCAGAAGAGGACTAGCCAGATAGCGGGGCGAGCGCACAGACCGGGATCTGATGGGATGCGGCCCGGCGTGACGTTGTGGATCAATTAAAACGCCGAAGTCCGTCATCCTAAGGTCCGCTTATTCCCCGATTGTGGGAGAGGTCGGCGTCTTCCGAGCCAATCCCGCCGTCGCTTCTACAAAATGCGGTTCACACCTCACCTTACCCCTCTACAAAAGCTCATCTTACCCCCCTTCACCTAACTATACCGTTCTAGGCAGGCGCCCGCACGCGCTATACTGGATTAGGGGGAATTAGCTAACCTCACGCTATTATTATGCCAATATTACGCGCAGCACTTAGAAGTACTTTTATGGTATTTTTAATTTAAGCCTTCCTTCTAGGGTATATTTGGAATATACTCTAAATATACTTTAAATATAATTAAGATATTCTTAGTAAACTTATATAAAATGAACTCTTATATAACTCTAATCTAACCTAACCCAAAGCGCTATAACTAACTCTAACTAACTCTAACTTTATATATTTATTAAATTCTAAGTATATTTAGAATATATTTGAAATATACTTAGAATATAATTAGTATACAAAAGATATATCTTAAATCATATTTAAAGCATGCTTCTTTTTTCATATATATATATAATTGTGATATAACACTAGTCTGTGCGCGCGCCCACAGCTAAAAGTGGAAGAAGTAAGATAAGCTTTTGCAGAGGGATAAGGTGAGGTGCAGGCTGCTAGAAAGAGACCACAAGCACATTATGAGGAGTATCTCAAGTATATATATAATGTGATATATTGCTTGCTATAGGATACCTAATAGGCGGATGTATCTATATATCAGCTGCCTATTTAACAAGGTTGCCCATACCTATATATATAGGCAGGCGTAATAGTCTGCCCCCCTCTAAAATAGTAGTATCTTTACTACTCATAGATATATCTAAAGTTTAGTCTAATATCCCCACTCTAAATTCTCACGCAGTTCTTATCTCTATATCCTCACATTAGCTTACTTTTATAGTTATAGCAGCATTAATAAACGTCCTACTACTAATTAGTTGTTAATTAAAAAGTATTATAAAGTTCTTATAATTTATTACTTAATATCTATTTATTAAAATCTACTAATAATCTAGTACAGTAGATAAGGTATTATCTTCTTAATATAGTTATTTATTTAGCTATAATCTTCTTAGGTATAATACTCTAATTTTTTAAGCTAATAGGAAGAATCAGTAGAAGTTAGTAGCTATATAAGTTAATATAGTTAGTAGGTTCTGAATAACCTATAGAGATAATATTATATTCCTTGTATAGTTAAAGGTAGACTTTATTATTGATATTAAAGAATCGCATTAAGTACTATTAGTAATAGTAATAGTTTATTATTATAGATATAATAGTAATAGCATTAAAATTAACTAGTCTTGTAGTTAGGAATTAGATTAGCTTAATATAATAAGTCCTAGTAATTAGTAATATATTATTAGGTATAAATCCCTTCATAGTCTCTATTAGTAAGATTCTAGTAGATATAGCTTTTATATAGCTAATCTTGAATTATAATCTATGTAGCGCTATTAGCTAATACTTCGGACTATTTATAGCATGAATATAATAGCGTAGTACAGATTCAATGGTCTAAATAGTTCTCTTGGTCTATTTATTAGTTTATAGATAATAGGTAGTTATAAATAGTAGTATTATGCTGAGAGATTTCTAGATTACGCGCTACATTACTAATAGAAACTTCAGGTCTCTATCTAAGAAAATAACCTTAAGAAATTCCCAGTTAGATATTATTAGGTTAGTTAATAACCGTTACTCCTATATAGCGGCAGTTTTAGTTATATAGCTAGGTACTAATAGGGTTTCCGTGCCAAGCTTATTAACTAATACCATCGCATAATGAAATTCATTAGGTTCTAATAGTAGTATGACTAATATGAAGTTAATTAAGATAATATAGCATAGGTATAGCAGTAGTAGAATTAGCTATAAGCTACTATACGCCTTATATCTTTAGATCTTAAAGATCTTATAACTTAGATAGTATTTAAGGTAATATTTAAACTTCTTTACACTATTATAGATATAATAGGAATATAAAAACTCTAATAATTTTATATAACTAAAGTAATTACTATTATATACTAAATTAAAAATATTACTAAAATAGCTCCATGGAATACACAATTTATCAGATTAGCTATCTGCAAGCAACTTCCAAATAATACTATTATAAATACTAAAAAGTAGTTCTATAGCATTAGAATCCAAGGTTACATTATAACGGATAACTTAAGAGATATAGTTCTAGATCAGGTCGGAATAATAACTATCTTTCAGCTTGCATTTAAACGTAGGCAATATACTTATAATAATAGCTATAGGTTATAACACATCTAGCTTAAGAGGGATTCCCACTACTTTCTATAGCTCTAAAGATAGTTAGTTAAACGCTATAATATACAGCAATATATAATTATTATATACTATTAGGTTATTAATGAGATTTCAGATAGAAGGCATTTAGTCTACTATTAATACAACATTAATTAGTTAGTTATTAGGCAGCTCATCCAAAGCTCCAGGAGCATCAGAGTTAGTGTAACTCTTGGCTAGTAACCTACTAAGTGCATTAGGTATAAGGTAATCCTTGCTAGGTTTGTGGATAACCTAGAGATCAAACTATAAGATATACTCTATAGTATAGATAAGCTTCTTATTAGTAGTTATTTAAGCTATTAAGTTAGTAATTATCAACTTAGCGCTTCTAGATATCTATGATAGCTTTATAGTTAATATATATAATCACAGGTTACTATTAGTATCGCAATAACCCCGTAACCCACGGAGTGGCAGGATGAGGACTCTGCGAGATACAATATCATCCGTGCGTACGTACGTCACGTAACCGTATTCGCAGGCCCAATATAGCACAACACTACTGCCCACGTAGCCAGTTTATATCTTAGACTTCTACACACACACGCACACTTCTAAATGGCTTCAATACAAACAATACATATTAGGGCTATACGCGCGCATACTATCACCCACCCATAAAAAACTAACACTAACCAGTAATTAACCTCACTATTACACCACTTACAGCTACGCTACAACACCACAGATCAGCAACATCACCACTCAAAGAGGCGAAAGCTCTACTAGTCTATAATCAATACACATATCAAATCCATTTTAATAATTATAACTACTAGCTCTTTCGTGCTACCCAGATCAATAAATATACTATAAGCAATCAGACTAACCACTTCAGAGGACTTAAATTTTTCCTTATATCCGTTATGCAACTCTCACTATTATTATCACTACTACACAACCACCACACAACAAAATAGCAATAAGACTCTCAAGTAGGAAAATAACTATAAAAGGGGTCTATTAATACCTGAACAGTTAACTTCCAAGCAAACATTAACTCTCTCAAGACGCTCAAGACCCCAAAAACAAGAAGAGCATATTAATTCAACCCTAAAATATAAGTTAGAATAAAATAAGACAACCTAAGCCTCAAATAGCATATTATTCAATATATAACGCAATACTCAACTAGTAGAGATATCAAACAATAACAAAACAACCTTAACTCATACATATAATAAGCCTCTACTTCACATAAGGACTACTTATTATTATTATTACTACCTCCAATTAACACCTATCACTAAGGGCGAGGAGAGGCAGAAACACTAGAAGAAACTACACGCAACCACCTAGTTAATCCTCCAAATTATTAATTACGCCTGATTTATATATAATAGCAACTCCAGGACCCTCAACACTAATACCACCACCGCTGTTTAAATAGCTATGAAAACGCACTTCTAAGAGATCTTCAGCAACACTAATACCACTAAGCCATTAACTACTCAAACTTATTATAAAGCTACTAATACTAGCAAAAAATAACGCCGTAGTAAATAAAGAGGATTGAGGTTAAGATATTAAATTCAATAAAAATACTATAATAAAGTAAGTAACTACTAAGATCTTATACTATATTAGGACCTATAAATATAATAAACTCTTTAGTAAAGACCTATAAATAGAGTTTATAGTAGACTTTGCAGGCTTACTTATTAAGTTTTTCTAAAGAGCAAGTCCAGCAACTATAAGAAAGCTTTACTAATATCTTATAGATAACAATATCTATATTATCTAAAATAGATTAAGTATTACAAGCTATATTTATAATATTATAACTACAGACAATTTCTACTTCTAGACCGTTATAGAAGCTAATAAGTAGATCAAGAGAAGTACCACATTTACGGATAGAGAAGAGTTCAGTAGGGATATTACTAACTTCTAGAATTTGATGTCATAATACTAATAATAGCATTAGTAGCAGCTACTAGCCCAGCCCCATAAACAAGTTAACCCACCGCAGAAAGGCCGCGAGAGAATCGCCAAGGCCACAAGATCACCAAGAGCCACAAGACCCTATCAACACTATTGCTCCTACCCGAAATAACACCACAGTAATAACAACAGGACAAGATAATAGCACCCGCCCGTTAACACGCTGAATTGCAGACCTAGCTAAGTTATATACTAACGAAATAAAGTATATTAGCGAAAGTATAGATATTCTTAAGCTAAAACTAAGGATCTTTTAAGATACTTACGAAAGGACAAGTATTATAAAGAACTAAACCCTAGCAGCCTCCCTAATAATACTTAAAGAGAAGGCGCTAAAATACTACTATGAGAGCCTCTACTACCTATAACCTCATCCTAACAACGCCTAAATCGTTAATAGGCTTAAGGGACGATTTGAGACTAAAGAGTCTACCTAAGCCTATTTTATAATATGGTATAATCCTACCCTCATATTAATTATGACGACTTATCTCTTAAGGTCTAAATTAGAGGCCTTAGAACTCCTAATTAATACCCTCATATTAACTTAGCTAGCGCTTAGTAAAGCCTACTAAAGCAATAAGATACTACGAAATCAACTCCTTCAAGGCTGCTAAGAGATTAAGGAGTGTGAATAAGCTACTATAAATCTATTGAAGACCTTTAAAGGCCTTTGTAAATAGCTTAAAGGCGCTATTAGTAACGCAATTATATTTATAAATAGCTAACCTCTACCACAAAGCCAATATCACGCTAAATAATACTAGACGGACCGCAAATATAACAGTAAGGGGTGAAATAACAGATGTAGAAGGCCTAAGCCACAAAGAGATAATAAAAGCAGCCCAAAGCAATAGCAATAAGATATAAAATACTATATTTATAAAAAGCCTGGATACTATTTAAGTAACTATATGTAAAAGGAGAAGGATAAGGCTTACTCACGATAGTAGAATAATTCATAAGCTCTCAATAAGTTGAAAGCAGCTTACTAATAGTTCCTAGCCTACGATAGGGGGGCTATAGAAGGGATAACTAATAATTTGGCAGCAAATAATAATGAGAATAAGGAGAATAAGATATATTTCTAATTGCTTGATGAGGGTAGGGACTACTATAATAATAGTAACTCCAAAGAGAAATAGTATAGTATGTTCTTTACCTAATTTATAGCCCTAAATAGTGGATAGAATACTAATTTAGCCCCTATTATAGATAAAAAGACTATCTTGAGGCTATTGCTTAATCAAGCAGCTTACCACGCTATTACGTATTTAGATCCCTTCAACGAATTTGCTAAGCCTGTACTTATCAAGTCCTTTACGCTTGAAGGAAGATACTCTTTAGAGACCTTCCAAGGCATTATCCAAAATATAGGAGCAGCAGGATTTTTAATAGCTAGCTAGAGCTAATTCGAGGCGCTTAAAAGGATTATACCTATTATAATTAACCCTATAATAGCAAAAGAGGTCAGCATAAGGTTTAGGCTAGGAGGGGCTATTGAATTAATAGGGACTATCCCTATGCTATTTGGAGATATAGTCTTCTATATAGTATCTGTAAATACCTCCTTCTTGCTCTATTTAGCGGATATAGATAAGTTAGATATCTAATCTAGTAACCTTTAAAACTACTGATAATAGAGTAACCATATTATGCCTATTATATATAGATAGAGCTACCTATAGCTATTATTAGAGATAGAGAAGGTTTTGGCCTATAATAACCTCATATAGGCTGAATTATAATAAATCCATTAACATTTCAGCTACCCAATAGTCTACTAACTTCACAAAGTGCTCTAGCAAGCTAGCTATTAAGTTGAGTTACACCTACTTAATAATCTTATTAAGTTTTATAGGCGCTACTAACTTAATATAGGGGCACCAAATCAGTTCTAATTCACAATGAGAGATAACTACAACTTTAATTATACTATAGTTATTAATATTATCTACCTCAAAGAGCGCCTAGTACTCTATCTTATGAACGCTATAACTGCTTTTAATATAGCGAAGTTTCTAAAGGTTTTATCTGTAACTATAATACTTAATGCCTTTAAAAAATACTAGATCTATACTTAACTCAGCCTACTAGATATTACTATTACTAATACTAGTACTAATTTCGCTTTATTAGAGTAATATAGTGCCCTTTAGTTACTTTTAATAACTACTACTAAAGTACTAGCCAAGGCCTATAACTCTATTAGTAAAGTTGAAAAATATTACGCTATAATTTAGAGAGTATATATAATTATTCATAAAGGCCTACCTAATATAGACCATAAGATTATCCTTCAAATAGCTATTAAAGCCATTAATAATACTGCTAAGCCTAATGGCCTAGTGCCTATACTACTTACTTTTAGCGCCTACCCCCAAATTAATGATAATTCGCCCCTATCTCTAGACCTCTAGCAATAAGCCGCTACTATATAAAGGGCAATAAAAAGCCTCCAGAAGCACTAGGCCTCCCGCTAAGTTATAAACACCCTCGCCGCCTATAATAGCCTAGATATAGCTCTAATCCTTTAGCTACTACTACTATCCCTCATTTAGGTCTATTATAAAAAGAAGGGCTAGCAAGAGCTATACAGACTCCTCGCTATTAATAGGAAAACCTACACCCTCAACTTACCTCGCAAGCCCTACGCATTCTAATCAATAGTTATCCGCCTATAGCACCGCCCTATTTATAACAGAACTATACTACTACTAGACCTAAATACTGGAAAGATAATAGGACTAGATAATAATAGTCCCGCTATACCATTACTAAAACTTACAGACCTGATCCCGCGCTGCTGAGGCTACCTATATAAAGTAGAATAAATCTAAGGAATATCGCTAATAAGCCTAATATATAGAAGTATAAGAGTAGTAGATAAAAGAGTAGAATAAATACTCATAATAGCTACTTTTATAGCTACTACTATTGAAATACTTACTAATAAGATTAGTAATATTATAACGTTCTTAATTATAAAGAAGCGAATAAATTATATCCTCGCTATATAACTATAAAAATGGGATTATTAAGAAACCTAGAGACCCTTTCTTAGCCTCATTAACTATAGAGACAACTATACTTTAGAAGCGTAGTACTTTCTAAGATTATCCTATATAATGCTGCTGCGCTTAGTTAATATTATATTTTTAAGTCCTATATAGTCTATAAGGTAAAAGAGAGGAGTACTAATTGTAGGAAATAGAGTAAAAGTAATATCTTTTACTCCTATATCTTTAAAGTACTATATCTCTATAACTATATAAGATATAACAATATATATTATATATTTAGATTTTCTATTTAATTCCGCATCGAATAGTATATAGTTTATTGCTATATAAATATAGTAAACCCAGTCTAAATATAACCTAGAAATAACATTCCTTAATACGTATTACATTCCACGTGTTATTACGCATTAGCGCATACAGCTATGCAGTAGCTTGAAATCAACGATGCATCGCATTAGCGCATGCAGCTATGCAGTAGCTTGAAACTATGCAAAAGATGCATTGCATTAGCGCATGCAGCTATACAGTAGCTTGAAACTACGCAAGAGATGCATTGCATTAGGGCATGCAGCTATGCAGTAGCTTGAAACTATGCAGAAGATGCATTGCATTAGCGCATGCAGGTATGCATTAGCCTAAACCTACGCTTAGATGCATGAAATTATAGCGTAAAACTGCGCATAGGTGCATTATACACTCTTAGGCTGCTTAAGCGGAAAGACTTACGCTTAGACTGCTTAAGCGCATACGCTCTAACGCGCCCTAGCGTGCGCTAGCTTAACTAAGTGTATCTTAAGCGCCGAAAGCGAATGCGAAGCATATTGCGAATGCGAAGTCCAGTAGAAAAGGCTAGATATATATGCCTACCTTTCCCCCCAGCTTTTTAGCCTTTTAGATACGAGTATACACACACAAAATATACACCTATTCATATCTAAATTCTTCTCTCTATCTAAATATCAAGTTGTTGCTTTAGGATTTATATGGTTTAACTACCTATTTATCTTTCTGAATATCCTTGTACCTATTCTATTTCTTTGTTCTACTTCTTATTCTATAAGAAGATATTTCCTGTGCTAATACTAAGTAGCTTTATAAGAAGTTAAGTCTTATTATTTAGGGCTATAATAATAGTAAGAAAGCCTCTATATTAACTTAGTCCCCTATAATATAGTAGGCTAGCTAGTAACTATTACTCTATTACTATAACAGAGGGCTATATACTATAGCTTTATAATATTACGTAAGCATATATCTAATTGTTAATAGAGCTTAATAGAGTGACTTTCGCAGACCTACTAAAGGAGATTCTTAGTAAATACTCCAAAACCTATATTATAAGGGTTATTAAACTATTATATAGTATCGCAGAAGGCTAGCACCTATTAGTAGGCTATATATAGTAACTACTATAAGAAGAACCTGAAGATAGAATTATTATCTTTCAACTTATATCTATTAATCTCTTTAACTACTACTAATACCTACTTTAATATTATTAGTATTAGCACAGGAAATGTCTTCTTATGAAATAAGAAGTAAAACAAAGAGATAGAATATATACAAGGATATTCAAAAGGAAAAATAGGTAGTTAAACTATATAAATCCTAGAAAACAACTTGACATTCAGATAGAGAGAAAGTTTAGATATGAATAAGTGTATTTTTTGTATGTTGATACTTGTATCCAAAAGACTGAAAAGCTGGTGAAAAGATAGGCATATATATCCAGCCTTTTTCACAGGACCTCGCATTCGCATTATGCTTCGCATTTGCTTTCGGCGCTTAAGATACGCTTAGTTACGCTAGCGCAGGCTACTGCGCGTTAGGGCGTATGCGCTTAAGCAGTCTAAGCGTAAGGTTTTGCGCTTAAGCAGCCTAAGTATATATAATATACCTATGCGCAGTTTTACGCTATGGTCTCATGTATTTAAGCGTAGGTTTATGCTAATGCATAGCTGCATGCGCTAATGCGATGCATTTTTTGCATACTTTCAAGCTACTGCATAGCTGCATGCGCTAAGGCAATGCATCTTTGATTTCATGCTACCGCATAGCTGCATGCGCTAATGCGTAATAAGACCTTAACTATAATACGTATTAAAGCACGTTTTGTCTAGGTTACATTTAGATTGGTTTTACTCTGTCTATATAGGAGTGACCTAAATACCATTTAATACAAAATCAAATAGAGAATTCAAATATATACTTTATATTATTATATCTCATATAGTTATAGAGATATAGTACTTCAAAGGTATAGGAGTAAACATCATTACTTCTACTCTATTTCCTATATACTCCCTTAAGGTATATATATATATATATATAGATATGCCGTAGTAGAAGAAAATAATATAAGGGGAAAAAAATAAATCCTTATAAGAAAAATTCTAAGGGAATACCTGAGGTATATATATCTGATAGCTTGATTTAACGCCTGATTTACATATATTAGTATTGCTATTAGTAGGTAAAAAACCCTTAGGTATAATATTCAACCTTATTTTAGATAATTCCAGTATATTTTTTCCAACAGGCTTAGTTAGTATATCGGCCATATTATCTTATTATTTGATATGATATAACTCTACTAAGTTATTCTGTATAGCGTTTCGGCTAAAGTGATACTTTATATTAATAGGTTTAGCCTTCTTATGAAACTCTGGATTCTCAGCTAATTTTTGGGCTGCCTAATTATCAATCAGTATGTTAGGTTCTGAAATATTATAATTTATAGAAGCTGTATCTATAATAAATAGAGGACTATTATATAAATAAATAGCTTCTTTCATAGCTTCTAGTAGAGCTATATAGTCAGCTTCACAGCTACTTAAAGCAACTTTTGTTTGTTTTATATTCATTGATTTTATATATTAAAGTTAAATACTTAATATTATAGATAATATGAACTATTGTACTATTATTTAAGTAGAATTAAATAGTATTTGTATTGTCTATAAAACTATTTTTATTCTTCTTAATAATACTTTGTATTATATGACTTATTGTAGGTTTAGTATTTATATAGTTATAGGAAGCAGTTATAGTTATGGTTTTAAATTCTATTTCTTCTTCTCTATTATTGATGTTATTGATATTTAGTTTAGAAGGAATAGCTTTAAGAAAATTGATTTTTGACTTATTTAAACGTTTATTAGTTTATATAGAATTATATCATAATTAATATTAAATTAATAAATCTTTTTAGTAGATATTATAAATTAATATATCTAAAAGAATAGAACGTTTAGTATATTATAAGAGAATACCTTTGAAAAGAATGAAAGGATTTCTTTTTATGTTTCTTAAAAGAATTTATTTCCTTCTAAGTCTTTTTCTTTAGGAATAAATCCTTGGAAGTTCACTTAGTAAAAGAGTAATATTCTAGTGGGAGAATATTTAAGGAAATATCCTGATACCTAGGCATAAAGCTAGGCCTATAACCTATTCGTATAGAAAATATCTACTTATAAAATAAGAAGTAGAATAAAGAGATAGAATAAGTATAAGGATATTCAAAAGGAAACATAGGTGGTTAAACTATATAGATGCTACAAAATAACTTAATATTGAATTAGAGAGAAAGCCTTAAGTTTAATTGTGTATTTTTTATATGTTGATACCTATATCTAAAAGGCTAAAAGGCTACGGGAAAAGGTAGGTATATATATCCAGCCTTTTCTATGGGACTTTGTATTTATAATATGCTTCGCATTCGCTTTTAGCGCTTAACATACGCTTAGTTATGCTAGTGCACGCTAGGGCGCGCTAGGGCGTATGCGCTTAAGTAGTCTAAGCGTAAGTGTTTGCGCTTAAGCAGCCTGAGTGGGTATAATGCACCTATGCGCAGGTTTACGCTATGGTCTCATATATCTAAGCGTAGGTTTATACTAAAGCATAGCTGTATGCGCTAATGCGTAATAAAACCTTAAATATAATGTGCATTAAAGCATATTATTTCTAGGTTATATTTAGATTAGTTTTACTCTATCTATATAGGAGTAAGCCATATATCATTTGATGTGAAATCGAATGTAGAATCTAAATATGGACTTTATATTATTATATGTTATATAGTTATAGAGATATTGTACTTTAAAGATATAGGAGTAAAAGATATTACTTTTACTCTATTTCGCATAATTAGTATCTACATAGATAATACTATTAGGCTATCTATACTAAGGTTCTCTTAGTAAGAGAATATAGAGCTTAAAAAGCTAATTTCACTATTAAAGCTAAGCAGCAAATTAACTACAAATCCCCACTAATATTCAATAGTAGCATCATTACTTGAGGCAAAAATAGTAGTCTGACCCTTCGCTAAAAAGAGCAAGGATCCAAAATCAAGCTTATTAATCTAATGGCACTCCTAAATAAATAAAGATAATAATATATTTAGCAAAGAGTAGGAGAGGTACATATTACCTTTATTTGCTAACCTGAGGCCTATTTTAAACCTATCTACTACAGCCTAGTATTAAGATCCTACTGTAGAGAATAAAAAAGCCCTTAATTATTACCTCAAATAACAAAAAAAGAACCTCAATTAAGGGCTAACCTTTATGCCTATTAACCTAGCTATAGCGAAAGTCTTTATATTTATAGATAGGTTTTTTACTAATAATACTAACCGATCTTTATAGATTAGATTTGTTATAGTTATTACTAATAATGCTATAGCTAATAATAATAATACCTTTGCAGTAATTAGTAATACTATCTACTTGAGTTCAATAAAGTACAAAAGGGTTATGTAAAGTATTCTAGCCTCTAAGGTCTATAGTATAGTAGCTAGCGCAGATTTAGCCTATACTATCGCTACTATACTATAAAAAATCACTATATACTTAAAGAAGCCTACTATATTTACTCTTATTTATACTAACTTATATTTATTATATAAATACCTCGTGAAGCTCGGTGTTATAAAGGAGAAGCGCCTCATAATCAATAAAATAGCACTTTGTTAGTTATATGAATAATAAGAGATGTAGAACGTAAGGTGGATTAATAGAGATAATAACCTAGCTAATACCTGTACTAAAGGGACCTTAAACCTATATCTTAAGTAATTTATTAATAATAATATAGCAATAATTTAAATATAAGGATAGGTAATAAGACAAGAAAAGGGTCATAAGAGCCACAATATCCCTCACGCTACGAAGGGCGATAGCTATGCTATTAAGGATAGCAATAGAGGTATAGAAGGAGGCCTATAATAGCTCTGAAAGGTAGTAACGAAGGCATAGAGGAAGGCCTTAAGAAGGATATGATTTATATCGTTTTGGGATCTGCCGAATAACTTCGTTTTTGTATTGCGGTGAGTTACGGCGCGCCTAGCCACAAAAGAAAATACTGCCATTATCGCAATAACCCCATAATTTACGGAGTGGCAGAATGAGGGCTCTGCTGAATATAATATCGTACGTGCGTACATAAGTCACGTGACTATGTTCGCAGGCCCAATATCGCACAACACCACTGCCTACGTAGCTAGTTTGTATCTTAGACTTCTACACACACACGCACACTTCTGAATAGCTTCAATACAAACAATACGTATTAGGGCTATACGCGCGCGTACTGTCACCCACCCGTGTGAAACTATCAATTAGCTTACTTAAATCTAATACTAAGTCTTACTAATAATCTAGATGTAACTAGCAATCTCTAACTCAGTAGACTAGTATTATTCTTTTGAATTACTTAATATCTATAAAATAAAAGCAGTAGGCTTATTAGTATTATAAGGCGGATACCTAGGTGTATTAAAAGTAACTAGCGCCTTAATATAAAAACTTATACTTTAATACTATCTAATAACATATCAAATTTAACATATAGTAATGATTTTAGAGAAAAGTAGATAAGGATAATTAGCAATATAAGTGCTATTCTTAACTACTAGAACGCATTAATTCTCTTAGCAGCTAGGAGAAAGATATCAAAAGCTACAGACTAGGCCTTACAAGCTAGCTTTAATACTTTCCTAGTTTTTAGGGTGCTATCACTCTCACGTTAGCAATAGTTACATAGCAACAGGGTCTTATATTCTTCTAATAGCTCTGCAATTAACGCATATTATAGAACATAATAGCATAGCAAGCTTCCCAGTCTGAGGAAGTATTCTAATAACTTAAGTCTACGTAGGAATTCAATTATTGCAATAGCAGCTAATCTTTCCGCTAGCATAGACAACCTTAAGGCATTAACTATCTTACCTAGAACTATTGCTAATGGGAACCCAATATACAGCTTATCTAGTCCTAACAATATATTAGCTACATCCAATACTATAAACACCTTATCAAGGTCCTTTAGGTACTTCTCCAAACTATCTACTACTAATACAATATTATTACAGTATAAGTCGCCTATTATATTCTTAAGACTAAAGTCTATCTTTTATTATATATACATATTAGAGTTCTTGAAGCCCATAATAGGGTATTAGAAAATATACTATCCAGAATAAGTTATAATAATAAATACCTATTATGTTATAGGTAACAACTACTATTATTAGTAAAACACTATAGCATTAAAGATTGAGATATGAGTAGTATTAGTATATCTAGCTATAATATCTTCCTAGGTTTACATTAAGTACGCATCAGTTAGTACTATATTATTCAACAAATAGATATTAATAACTATATAACCTTTACACTTAGGGTCAGTTAATATAGTCTCAGTAAGCTTAATAACATTAGTTATATTCTCAATTGGTTTCAAGTTCCTAGCTAACTTAGCTACCTATTTCCTATAGATAAAAAAGACGGGGAATACGAATAGAACCTAGGTGAGCATTTAGTATAGTTTCACATCCAGTTTCTTAATCATATAATCCACAACACCCTTCTCTACAGGACCAATAAAGTAAGTTTGAGACTTTTTAGGGATATAGTTATACCAGTCAGGTTTAACGTGGACTTTCATCTACTAGTCTTCTAGAATATTAGTAAAACCAGTATCACAAAAAACGCATTCCCACTTATTTAACAGAGCCACAGTTAAATCATCACCTAGTCACTTATAGATCTTTATACTATTGTAATAAGTTATAATCTATTTATCCTTTATAAGTATAAGTTCTATAATATATTATTCTACAACAAAGAGTTCCTCAAATACTTCATCAGATACAGGCAAAGCATCAGTCTTATCAACTATTCACACCTAAGCAGATAACTTAATAGAAACTAGATATCTAATAAAATAGTTCTTATTAATGACTTAAGGAATATTAGAGTTATTACAAAAAATAATATAATTAAAGCCAGCATCTATTAATATTACATACGCAGCTACCTGCATCTATATAGATTTACATAATAGATCTTAACGCACTAGTTCTCTAATAGTATAAAAAACTAGAATAGACATAGCTAACTTAAGCGCTACATTAGTTCTTAATTTAGCAACTACTCTAGCTTAGTAACATTTCTTATTACGCTATATAGCTATTAGAATCTTAATGCTACGGAACTTAATAACTATATAGCCCTTACTATTGTAGATATTAAAGCATTCTAGGCCTAGGCAATATATACTAATAAGCATATTAGCTAATGGGTTATCCACCACTAATATCTCGCATTTAATAGTTGCTAAAGCTTCCTTTTTAGTAAAGATCTAGGTACTGCGGAAATAGATATCCATAATATCATGCAAGTCTATTTAGTGCATCTAAGTTCTAATACCATAAATTATCAATAGGACGGACCTAGTGTGGACATTCAATATAGGGTAATATTATTATAAGACTTATCTATTAACTAAGGAAGAGGAACATCCAGTATTACTATATATATCTAGTTATATAGCTAGCTTCTCAGCATTACATATAACGTAGAATCAGAAGTAGAACTATAATTAGAACCTAAATCTAGCTCTAATCTATATAGTAGCATTAATACTAAATATAAGATGAACTAGACTTATTAGTTATAATTTAAATAGCAGCAGAGAGTTAAGATTAATAATATCTAATAACCTATAGAAAGCTAAGTCTATGCTATTAGATTGCTTACTATAGGCTTTATAGATATATTCATATAGTTAGTTATTACCGGGAAAACTTCCTTATAAAATTGATATTTAAAATATATAGTTCAATGTAGTTAGTTAGGCGGACTCATTACTACGAAATATATATCCTTATTATAAGGGTTATTGGAGAAATTAAGGTTACTATATAGCTTAATCTATTCTAGGACTATCTTATTAAATATATATATATTATATAATAAGAACTATTATTAGCTATTAGATTTATCTATAATATATAGGAGTTAGTATAATAGTTATATAGAAGGCGTATTAGCTAATAACGTTCCCTTAGTCCTATTTATATCGCTATAGTAGGCTTATATCTAGTCAGCTTCAATAAATATGAAATAGCTTCTAGCTAATATAATATTTCTCAGGCACTATTCTAGATTGCTAGGCTAGGCTATTATCTTATATAGCTTAGTTCCTATTACTAAACTAGTATAATATCAGGAACTTAGTATATTAATTAGATTAGAACTAACCTAGTTAGAAACTAGAAGGTTAAGGCGGTCACAATATAATATTTAGGTTTACTTATTCTTAGAAGTATCTATTTTAACTAAATCTACTATTAGAATCCTAAGGTTAATTAGTAAAAAGGTTCCAGGCAATAGGAATAGCTTAACTAAATTAATTATAAAGGACTTATAATTGTGAAGGGCGGGCCCCACAAAGGGGCGTAGTGCTGCAGCCAATAGCATCTCAGCCTTCAGTACATGCGTGCGCAGCGGTACTACCAACTTGGCCATAACAGCGCAAAAGGCGCGTGCGTCACAATAAGTCATACAATTGTAGCTTAGCTGCACTTAATTACGGGATGTGTCCGCCAATCCACTGATGCGACCGTGGCGTAGCCCGCAGCAATGGAGCATAGCCTGTAATACTATCCCCCTCCTCGCCTGCCGCGCATACTGCCCGTTGTGGACTTACGATATGGGGACTTACTCTGCGCTCAAGTACTTAAGTAACGCTACCCCCAAAATCCGCATTGTAAGCTAGGGGCGAACTAGCTTTGAACCCTAGACCTTTGGGTTGATTTGTTGTTTGTGAAGGGCGGGCCCCATAAAGAGGCATAGTGCTGCAGCTAATAGCATCTCAGCCTTCAGTACATGCGTGCGCAGCGGTACTACCAATTCGGCCATAACAGCGCAAAAGGCGCGTAACAACAAGTCATACACTTGTTGCTTGGCTGCACTTGTCGGACTTTAACGCGTCAATTGGGTAAGAATTGGTGTGTCTATTTCGTAAGTTCTCAGGTACAAAGGTCCCCACCAAAATCTCTGCTAGATATAGGTACCTATAATCCAGCTATCGGTTGGGACGGATTTCGGGTTTAAATCGGCATACGCCTATCGGCATACGCCCAGTTCGACACGCCCCCTCAGGTTAGTACCCAAAGGGTCCAAACTAGACAAACTAGCCAAAATAGCCCAAATAGCCACTTTTGTAAATCCCAAATCCCCTACTTATAGGTCCTTTTATATATAGCCTATTTGAGGGTATATCTATTGCTTTAAATTGCTCCCGTCGTGCTTATTAAAACCTCCTAGTAGGTAGGAAAGAGTAACGCTATTTATAGAGCTATTTTAGCTTGTTTAGCCTCTAATTCAGTACGCCTATTATCTATGAGAAGGTTGCTCTTATCTGTAAGGTTAAGTTAGCTAATAAAGGTAGTGAAGGCGGTAGCTAGTAGGGCCTTTATTATCCTATCTATAGCTAATTAGGTATAAATAATCTCTATATAGTTATTCTAAATCTCTTGTTATAGCTAATAGTTATGGATATCTATATAGTGTAACTTAGTCTTGAGGCTATTGTGAGTCTAATTGTGAGGCTGACTGTAGGGCTAATCGACTATGTAGGAAGGCTCTCCTCCAGGAGGGAGGCTTACCTATGAGGTAGTTATTAGCTAACTTATGAATAGTCCTTCTTTCATAGCCTGTAATAGAGCTAAAAGCTCTGATTCTATAGTGGAAGTTATAACTGTTTATTGTTTGTTAGCCCTCTAAGCGATTATCTCTCTAAATAGCTTTATTATGAAGGCTTAAGAGCTCTTTCGATCTATTGAATTATCTGCGAAACTAGCGTCTGAAGCTACCTCTAGCTTATTAGTATCCTTTACTCTATACTTAAGATAAAGCCCTTTTGTCTTTAGTAGGTATTATATAACTCGATTGGCTGCTTGGTGATACCTTAGGCTAGGGTTTTAGTTAAATCTCGCAAGACGACTGACTGCAAAAGCGATATTGGGTCTGGTCATTATAGCGGCGTATAGTAGCGATCCGACCTTTTGTTAATATAGCTAAATCTCTTGAGATGTTACTTGCCCTTTATATAGTAGTAGCTCTTTAGTAGCTGTTAGGGTATTATATTGTGAGCTAGCCTTAACGTAGTCCTCCCTTTTTAGTAGTTTCATTAACTTATTAATAAATACTAACTGCAATAGCCATAGCCTCTTATTTAGATAATCTCGAAGAACTTTAATCCCTAGGAACTAATATAGGTCTTAACTACTCTCGGAGATAGTATTGTTTCTATAGTTATCTAATTAGCGAGGTAGTATAACTACAATCTTTGGGGGGGTACGCTATAATGCAGTCATTAACGTAGAAGAAGAACAAAACCTTACTATAGCGCTAATAGTAGTTTTCGCTAGGTATCTACTTAAAATTGAGGGCATTTAGACCCTTTTTGAGGTGTCGCTACTATAAAAGAGGGGATCTGCGAAGCCTATAGAGAGCCTTTAGCAGCTTAAGCACTCTTCTAGGCTCTCGATACCCTAGTAGCATCTCTATATAAACCTCTTCGTTAAGGTTGGTATATATGAAGGCATTGACAGCGTCGTATTAGATCAGATCTATATTAAATTGGTTAGTAATAGCGATGAGAGTCCTAAATAATATCCTAGCTAATATAGTAGTATAGGTATTGCAAAGGTTATGAGGCTATTAATTGCCTCTTACCACAAGTCTCGCCTTAACTTTTAGAAGCTTATTATACTTATTCAGCTTATAGGTATATACCTAGTAGTATCTAAGGACCTTATAACCCTTCGTAGTCTTTTGCAATACTATTAACTAAGATTGGGATATTTAGTAGCTCTAGAGATAACTCTCTTCAGCCTGGATAAACTTAGCCCCTATGGGGTGATTTTACAGTTCGACGTATAATAAGGGTAACTTTAGCAATAACTTCCAGTAGGTATTTTGCTACTTTAGATTTGTCCCTAAAGTCGTTACTTCTAGGGCTGGGAATAGTAGCCTTATTATGATATCCTGGGTAAGGTTATATAACCTGCTTGCTGAAGGGTCAACGGGTTTATTAGACCACGCTAAAGACCTTCAACTATCATCAGTTTCATATATACGAGGTATGCGATATATATTAGGTTTATTAGGTTTTACCTTTATGTGAGATTTATTAGTAGTATAGCTTAAAGAAACCGCTTTATATAAAGTCCTTGTGGTAACTCTAATTTTTAAATAGAAGTCTAAACTTAGGTTAGTATTATTAGAAACTGCTGAGATATACCCCCTCACGTTGAGGTCGGCGTGGATGCCTTCCTCGAGTGCTTAGAAGAATGTTAATTTAGGAGACTATGGGGGAGTTAGTAGTAGAGCAAATTTTGCTTGAGAATAGCTATAAACTAGCTCTGGTGCTGATACTTCACTATTTGTTTGGTTATCTTTATTTTCTATACGTTGTGGGTTATTTTTTAGGTCTGTAATAGCTTTAGAGTCGCTCTAAATAGTAGTTCTTAGGTTGAAGAGCGTAGTATAGTGATTTTAGATCTCCTCTAGGGTTATATTCTTGAAGTTATTGTGGTGAGTATTTATTTGACCGTTAAAAATAGCTTCTTTATCGAATAGGACGTCTTAAGTAGTAATAACCTCTCCTTTTAGAGCGTTCTAAATCCTATAGCTATTTAAGGTAGTATATCTAATTAGATAGCTAATCCAGGCTTTTATAGCTAGTTGCTAGCAATGGTTTTAATAAAGTTAGGCGTCTAAATTACAAAAAGCTTACTACCATATGCTTAAAGATAGGTTAGATTAGGTACTATAAAACCCTCTTTTAATATCTTATGAAGTATCTTATAAGGCGTCTTCTAGCCTTACTGCTTTTATAGCGCCTGGTTATATAGGTAGGTGGCTGCTTTCATGATTTCAGGCCATAGCACTATAGGTAGTGAGGCTGAGAGTTATAGTGAGTGGGCTTTTTGCTTAATAATAGTAGCGATCCTTTTGGCGCCTCTATTTTAGGCCTATGTATTTAGAGCGGATAGCTCTATCCTGATCTCTTTGCTCTTAATATGTGCTATAACTCTTAGGTATTAAAGAATCTTGTTGTTAGCTTTGATAATCTGGACCTTAGTCTTGTACTATATATTAATTATTAATATAACTTTATATACTACTTAGATGAGGGATTTGCTTATTCTATTACCTAGGTGGACGTCCCAGGCGAAGCCTGAGGCTCTGTCTGCTATAATAGTAGCTGATATATACCCTCTACATCCCTTATTATAGTTGTGGAAGTTGATGGCGATTCTTTTGCTGGGTTTCAATGATATTACTGACTCTCTTGGGGCTTAGCGGACCTGCCTTATTATCTTCGCTATAGCGCAAGAGTTGTACTTGATAGTCTCGATAGGCTTGTTGTTGTTATTGATACGAATACCTCTTGTAGCCTCGCGTAGCTGTTGTAAGGGCTCTGGGCTATAATAGCCTATATGTTGGTGCTATAATAACGTTGAACCCCAAAGGGGTCTGCAAATAGTTGAAGAGTTGTACTTTTGGCGAAGAGGGTGTTTATATATCTCGTCTGGTGTAGCTATTGCTATAAGCCCTATAGGGATACTCGCCCCCTTATGTAGATAATACTTGAGCAGATGCTATTAGTTAATGTTGAATATCTCCGTTATATAGGTGTAATCTCTTTGTTGAAGGCAGTTTTAGTTAGGGTTGCTAGGTCTAGTATCTTACTATATACCCTTCTTTCGCAGTAGTTACATAGATATAAGGCTAGTAGCTAGACCTTTGTAATATGCTATGTTATTGAGTTGAAGGGTTGTTAGCAACTCTCTAGGGCCTTAAAGGTAAAGGTCTACTAACCCCTAGCTATTAATAGTAGCTCTTGAGGTCCTAGTAATAATAACGTTATTATAAGAGGCTAATTGAAGGTTAATTAATTATGAGAGGTTATTAAATATATAGATAATTGCTCTAGTATTAAGGAGGACTGAGGAAGAGAGGGAGTATTAAACTTTATTAATGCTATAATAATCCCCCTATATCGGCTATTATAGCTACTATGTAGTTATTAACCTAATTAATAAGTCTTTGCCTTTTTAAATTCCTCTACTAAATCACTACTAGGCTAGATGCTCTTGAGGATATACTTAATAAGGTTCTTATTGAAGTTGAAATATTTAGGCTGGTCTTCTAGAAAGGCTATAAAGCAGCGCGTAAGAGTATAACTACTTTAGTAATAGAGGGCATACTATATCCTATTTATAGCCTTATTGTTATGGCGGGGCTTCTTGTATGTGTTGTTTTAGCTGCTAGCCTTATGCTTATGGCCTCCTTCTCTTTGCTGATACTTGGGGTTATTATCTTTGGAGTTGTTATTATTAACCTCTACTATAGTAGGCCTAAATATGCTCCTCCCAGGCTTGCTCCTAAACGCAGTATCTGCAAGCTGCTAGATAGCTTTATGGGTAGCCAGGAGAATATCGCTAGCCTCAAGCTTATCTTCGTTGGCCTTCACGCCTATGAGGGCTTGATAACCCCCTATCTAGGTAGCTAGGGGAGAGCTGCTTAAACCCTATAGAAGTTATTAAACTATAAGCTTAATTGCTCTATTTGAGGGACCTTTACTGCTTATCCTTTAAAGATAGCTATATCCCACTGCTTGACCTAAAGGGTAATCTCTTCTTATGTAGTAATAGTTTGATTTTTTTTATTTGAAAGGATATCTTCGTACTTGTATACTGCTGTCTTCTTTTGATTAATAACTAAGCTACTAACTTGGCCTTATAGCCTTAATACCTAAGTGGCGATATCCTCCTTAGTGAGATAATAGGTCTCGAGGTATTAATGATAGATAGTATTAGATATCTAGTCCTATATTATAGCGATGTTTCTAATGTGCCTAGAGTAGACCTTCTTCTCCTCTGTATATCGGGTAATTATAGTATTATAGAACTTCGTCTCTTTCTCTTTGAAGTTGCGAATAGTATCCTCTTTATTAGTAGGGGTTGCTGAGTTGGTGTGAGTGCTTAGGTAGGCCCTAATAATAAGCTTTATATCAGGAAGGTTGGGTTTTATGATAGCGTTACTAAGCGATAGCTTATTAGTCTTACTTAGATCGATATAGTGCTATAATTCAACCCTAGTGGCGTGAGCCTCTAGCTGATTAATCTATGATATCTAATCCTTTGGACTGTTTAGCTGGATCTTCGAGATGGCCTCATCGGCAGAGGGCTTAGATATATTGGGAGGCATTATAGGCCTTTGAAGGGTGGCGAAGAGTAAGTTAGGTCTGCGAATGTATAGTTAAAAATAGTTTAGGTGCAATTGGACGCGTTGTCCGGTCGCAATAGCTTCAAAATCGGATAATAATGCGTATAAGACTCTTAATTATCAGACTTTAATGTATTAACTAGGTGAGAATTGGTATATCTATTTCGTAAGTTCTCAGGTACAAAGGTCCCCACCAAAATCTCTGCTAGATACAGGTACCCACAATCCAGCTATCAGTTGGGATGGATTTCGGGTTAAATCAGCATACGCCCATCAGCATACGCCCAGTTCGACAGCACTTAAGTACGGGATGTTTCCGCTAATCCACTGACGCGACCGTGGCGTAGCCCGCAGCAATAGAGCATAGCTCATAACAATAATATTATCTTACCTAGAGCGTTATTCTATATTCAGTTGCTATAGTAAGATAAGAACTATTCCGCTACTAATAACTTTATTACTAACTCTTATTATTAAATAGATATTAAGAAAGCCTCTAATATAGATATTATCTCTGGTAGAGGGATAATTACTTTAAGTATGCTATTAAAGAATTTATAAATAGCTTATAGTTAGCTGAATGTGTCTTGTATTCCATAGGCCTTAGCATCGCGCATTATAATTTAGATATAGGATAGAATATTATTCCCGTTATATATATCCTAAAGACTATATAATAATAACTTTTATTTAGCTATTATATTGCTATAATAAGGTTTAAGACGTTCTAGTAGCTTATTAGAGATCAATTTAATAGAAACTATACACAGGATGTTACAATTAATATCTATAAGAATTCAAGTATACTAGATGAGAGCAGAACCTTAGAGGCATGATATCCAGACTTTATGAACCTAATCCTCTATTTGTATAGCCGCGAGATCCTTAAGTCGATCTATAAAGACATAGATATTAGTATAGATCGTTAACTTACTATCAGAAACCATTCCTAACTAATAGGGGTCCTTAGCATCTAGGTTAAAGATTCTAACATCTATTAACCACAATAATCCTAATCCTCTATATCCCAGTTATGGATTAGGTGGTAGATTTACCTCTTTATTGGCTTTAAATGCTTACACTATTATAGCTATAAAGTTATTCTGAATATTCTGACGCTATTATTGCATAGCTTCTCGCATTATAGCCGCTACTACTTCTGTAGACAGAAACTAGTTAGCTGATATTACTTATAATATTTCAGGCTAGTTAATATCATTACTATTATCTAATAGATTAGCTTTAACGTGGGGAGGTTCCTAGCTAAAAATAGATATAGAATTAATATTACATAATAAGGCTAAATAATAGTAGTTATTTCTAAATTAAATATACCTCACGCGGAGGTTTCCACTATAGCTAACTAGGTTGATTAGAGCCCTTAATTTAGGCGAAATATAAAAATCAAACTTTTATAGGCCCTTAGTTAACTAGGTAACATCCTCTAGAGAGAATGCTGCTGTAGATTTCACCGGAGCTAATAGTGGGATAGATATATATTATTCCAGCTATGATCAATAAATAGAAGCCTAATAGCGCCAGTTACACAGGAAGGTAATAAGCCTACGCTTAGTATTCTATTTAACTAGGTATAGGATATTAAAGTAGGTTAAAGTAATTAGTATATCTAATATACGTTCCATAATATCTTAAGTAGTCTGGATATCATTAGCTATAATGAGGTCGGATCAAGATTCCGCTACAAATTGCATGAGATATTTAGACTCTTATTAAAGGTTAACTAACAATATAGAGGGGGAATCCAGTAAATCCAATAATAACGCCATTATATTTATGTAAGATGAATCTAATATAGAGAAGATAATAAGAAATCTGAATCCTAATAGTGTTAGAGGAAATAAAGTAATAGCAGGGGTAGAAGAGAATATAGTGAGGAGGAGTGAAGTTAGGTAGGGTTATAGAATTTATTAGAGGTCAGTGGAGGTAGTATAACTACGGGTAACCTCAGTTGGCTATATCAGGTTCTACTTAGCATTAAATTAGTTAATATGTTCCAATTTTAACAATACCTCTAGTTTAATTGCATCTAGTTCTCACGATTAATACAATCGCAAAAATTAATAGTAGTTTAGATAACTTAGTTATACTACTATACTATAAGGGTTATCTTAAGTATATGTGTAATGTGATGTATTGCTCACTATGGGATGCCCGATAGGCGGATGTATCTTTACATCGGCTGCTTATGTAACAGGGTTGCCCATACCTATACATATGGGCAGGCGTTACACACGTGCTTGCAATCATGACAAGCTTTGGGTGAGCTCCAGGTAAGCTCAGGGTGAACCAAATGGTGTCAAGGTGAGTCAAGGTGAGAGCGGAACAAGCTTTAGGTAACGGCTTAATGCAAATGTCCCAGCTGAACGGTCTGAATCCTGCAGCTGGCGGCATTACATCCCTTATGCTGAAAAGTAGAGACGAAATTTCCAACGCATTTCGATATTTTTTCTCCCCCCCCCTTTGGAAGTATACAGACCGTCTTGGCCGCGGGCATCTCCAAATCGAATCACCAACTTTCTCGCCGAGACCCCCTTCTTGAGCTTGTCCAGTCCAATTTGAATAGTTTTGAGCCCCTTACCAGCCACTTCAGGATCCGGCTTCGGCTGAAACTGACCGTTCTCAAAGCTCCAGGCACAAAATCTCGCCAAATATGATCGCGTAATTCCTCGGGATTCTCCATAATCTGGAAGGCAGTCTCTGCGCCGTTATTAGAGCCATTTTCTCATTTCGCCCGCAACTCGACTCTCCAGAAGACAACAAGGCATTCTTTCCGTAGTTTCCCTCGCTCGGAAGAACCGTTATCACCTGACGCGGATCAACCTTTCCAAGATGGCTCCGATAGGCCTGAGGGACTGAGGAGAAGAGATGGCATCTTAGACGCCTGCGAGATCTGTGTTCGAGAGAGACTCAATCGCATCGTCCACGACGGTATTCGCGCCCAACGCCTTGACCTTCTCAAAGTTGTCTTTTGAACCCGTTGTGATCACTCTCAACCCGGACGTCACTGGAAGCTGCACAGCAGTCCCTCCAACAGAAGATCACCGTCCCACACCAGGAGTGTTTTTCCCGATAGAGACGGATCACCAAATTGGCGCTGGTCTTACTGTAAAGCTGGAATATCTCGAACTCGTGATTCTGAAGACCCAAGCCGGTGCAATACCTGCCGAGAGGTGAGTTGACGATCTGCAGGGGCACGGCCTCTAACTCACCCTACCACTTGTTGTCCCTTCTCGAGGTGAGTTACGCCCATTCCCACCTCTTCAACGTATCCGGCCGCATCCGCTCCCAAGATGGTCGGATATTTCCGAGCAATCACGCCAAGGTCTCTGAAGCAGGTCAATCCGATAGGTTGTTAGGGCACTAAGTTCACCAAGGCCTACTGGTTTTTCCATTCCGCAGGATTCTGTTCGCTCACAAGATTGATCAGCTCTACTCATTGACAGGCATTATGAACTCACAAGTGCAGTTGCCACATTCTTGATCATGATCTCCCCCGGCTCAGCCTTCGGAAAAGGTGCATCGTCGACTTTGAATGGGTAGGCTTTGGGCGCTGTAAGCCAGGCCGCTCTGTTCCTTTTCACATGCATGATGCTTGATTTTCACTCAATTTGTTTTAATCGAAATTGAAGAGTATAGGAAACACAAGATTCATGAACATCGCTTTCGGACGCTTCGGAGCAAGACTGTCTCGTCCGAAACGCTGATGCAATTATTCAGAGCTTCTGGGGGGATTGGCGGAGCCGAAGGTGTTCGTCGGATAGTGGAGGGGCCGAGCGTCGCTCAGTGGGTGATCCAAAACTCTGAATGAGAACTGGACTTCAACATATCTGCGAAAATGGCGAAATCGAGTCGAATTAGTTGGGAACTTTGGAATTGAATCAGAATATGGTGTGGTGCAGGCTCACGGCTTCAGGTCACCGACTCTCACAATCGGTCCAGTGCTGGCAGAGATGACCGTCTTCACGCTGTAACAAGCACCTGCAGACAGCTTTGTTCTGAGCCTAAATACACACCATTATTAGTCGCTAAACCCTTTTCACTTTTGTCAAGATATTCAGATCAAAGAACAAAATAGTATAGACTGTTGAGAACTCAGTGACGAACGTGCTTCGTACCCGTAACGCTTCTGTTCTTGGGCCTCTGACACACATCCTACGGCACAGCAGGCCCTCCTTACCCCACGCGTCCCCTCTAGGTACGGTACCGCCATGATACAGAGTTCCCAGAGGAAACCCTCTCGCTACCTAGCTTCCAAACTCGCCCAAATTCATGTCCAGCACGGCCTGCTGGCGAAATGGCATCGCGTCAGATTTCGGCTCCCTTGTCACACTCTGAAGATTCTAGGTTCGATCCCTAGGTAGGTCGAGGAGCTTTTTTTGCATTTACAACAACATACTTCAACTCTTTTGTCCGCAAACTACATAGCAGAAGTAATGACGGTTCACTGATACCCTAGCAGCTTTTAGAGGTCGTTGATATCAACAAAAACTCCTCCAAAGATCTCGCCGCAGGAGTAGTACGGCCACGCCTTAGTGGATCGAGATAGACAGAGTAATTGCCAGAACCACAGTTTACTGTTTGCAAGGTGGGCAGTACTTGTCAATGAGAGCATTTCGGACAGGCCAAGGAAGAGGAAAGATGCGCTCCATGCACAGGACATCTCGTGGCTTTTGAACGAACTCCTTCGTCTCCGGAAAGAATTCAAGGTTCTGATCCCAGAATGCCTGGGACTGGGCAGTTGCGTACCAGGTCCAGAAGAAGCAAGGGATTTCGACTTGGCCTTCGAAGAGAGGGAGCGACTGAAAGCTTGCTTCGATGCGCTTGTGCATGGCCTAGTTGTTCCAAAGCTCGTCGACCTTATCGTTGATGGGCAGCTTGTCCGCGAATGCAGTTCGGCAATGCTAAATACTTTTCCGACGGAAACGGTACCATTATCGCGGAATCCACAGCTTTGTCCTGCCGCACAATCGCTTACAACCAATCCGTCGAAGCTCCAATCGGTTCCTTTTGAGAACTTGCCTCTAGTCTGTTTGATGAGGCACCTAAGCTGTCTTGGTAGCTGCTTTGTTTCATCGTCTTCGTCTTGCAGAAGACAGTCGCTTGTTTGTTCAAATTGACTTTCGAACGCCCATAGTCTTCGATCTACTGAATTATCGCTGCCGGGTCTCGGGTAGTATGGGTCATTCCGCCAAAAGCTCTTGCATGCTTGTTGAATCCCATGGACATCCATGGTCATTTCTCTGCAGCAATCAAAATCCAGAACCCACATAATGTGATGCTCTAGGGCCTTGGAGTGATAGCACGTCGATCCTAAGCTTGGTGAATTGTTTCCGCTGGTGCTCTGCCGGTTTCATGCCAGTACAAATTCGACGTCATTTGCGTCGACTCTGGCACACCAGTGAAGGAAAGAAAGAGTGTTCGCCATAGCGCAGACGTATGCGTCCAGTTCTAAGCCGAGGTCCTCCATCTGATCGACGTAGAATGGCAGGTTCCTGAGGCTGCAGAACTGGGGTCTGCGCGGCTCCTGCTCGAGGTTGCGGCGCTTGCGTCGACCAAAGTAAGGTCAAATAAGGCAATGTTCATTGTTCGCGTTGTCAGCGACTTGGTCAGGGTTTGGCCCAAACTGGAGCTTCTCTGGAAGAAGTCTGCGGACGTGGCGGGGCTGGGGTGGTATCTTCTCGCTGACCAGCGCGTTGCATGGAGTGTAATTCGGAGGTGACCTTGGCAGGGTACAGCTCCAAATCGCTTAGTCGCGTTGCTCAAGGAAGCCTTCGCAGTTGGGAATGTTGACAAGATGACCTTGAATCAAAGTTGACACCACGACTGGAGTCAAGGCACCGTATGATGTGGCGGTGCATGTTGTACTCGCGAGTAATGGAGCGGCCGTCGCCTCCATCTCCCGCTTCTTCACAAGCAATCTGAATGCATCGTTCCGTGTCGTTATGGCAATAGACCAAACAGAGCCCCAATGGCCTGCGCCGATCTTTTGCAGTTGCTCAATTGTCAAAGGCTATGGCGCAGAGTGAAGGAGTCAGTCAAAAGATAGGAGTATTTCGGGTTTAATATTTATCTCTAGCCCCCTCTTCCTAACTTATGGGGGCCCTTAACTTATGTAGAGGTTACCTAGTACCTCCCTAGCTATATAAGCTTCTCTTAAAACCCCCTTAAAACTACCTCCTACCTCTAAACTATCTGGAATATAAGCTACTAGAGCCCCTTTAGCTTATAATATAATCCCCCCTCTAATAGGGTCTAACCCCAGATCAATGCTAATAGACTACCTAGTAATTACTTGGTAGTGAATTTTTCCTCTTTAGACTATAATTAATAAATATCTAGAACTTAGTATCCCTTATTCTGGTAGTATTAACTTTATATGTAGCTAGATAGCTTAGAAGAGTAGCTAACTTAATAGTTAAGCTTCTATTCTCAACCCTAGCTGCTTTTATGTCTTCTATATAGCTTAGAGAAGTAGCTAACTAGTAGGTAGGCTCCTATCTATAACCCCCAGCTACTTTTACAGCTTCTTTTCTACTTAGGATAATTAAATAATTTAGAGGAGTAGCTAACTAGTAGTTAGGCTTCTATTCTTAACCCTAGCTACTCTTATAGCTTCTACCTCCCCCACAGAATAGAATAACTTAGAGAAGTAGCTAACTAGTAGGTAAGCTCCTATCCACAACCCCTAGCTACTCTTATATTTTCTACTCTTATTTAACTTATTTTAGAGTAAGATAGCTTAGAGGAGTAGCGAATTAGTAGTTAGGCTTCTATTCTTAACTCTAGCCGCTCTTACAGCTCCTACTTCCTCTATAGAAATAAATAGCTTAAAGGAGTAGCTAACTAGTAGGTAAGCTCCTATTTATAACTCCTAGCCGCTCTTATAGCTCCGCTCCTTTAATTACGCCTTCCTTTTATAAGTGGGATAAAAGTAATACTTATTTAATATTATATTTGCTGTATTGAAATTATGTTTTAAATTAAAGTTATTTTATATTATTAGTTTATTTTTAGTTGCTTTACTAGGCTTTGAAATCAATACTCTTTTTATTAATAAATAGAATCTTTATTTATTATAGTAGTTATTAGGTAGTTATCCTTTAGCTACCTAGAAGTCCCTTATATTAATAACTTTGAATAATACCTTAGTTCTAAGATTATTATTCTTTTAACTGCAGTTATTCTGGGACTTTAGTATTGAGTTCAATAGGTATAAATCTATCAAATTGTTTAGCTTACAAAACTTCCTTCCTTTTACTTCATTAGATTATAATAATACTCTCTCCACTACTATTACACTACTATCATCATCGCCGCTACTATATTAGTATGACTATTAGTAGTAGCAGTATTACTAGTAGCAGTATTACTAGTATTACTATGTCTAACTAAGTACTCAATGGTAGCTGCAGCGCTATAGAGGCTGCCCTATGGGGGGTCTCTTACTATTAGTATCTCTCTACCTAATGCAACTAGAACCTAGATAAGGAGGACTTTATCCTTTATACTAAGAGCACTAATAAGTAACTAGTAGTTACCTAATACCTCCTTTATAGTTCTACTAATATTTTCCTATAGCTATATTAAATAAATATACCTGCTACGCTAAGCTAGGTAATAAGAAGCCCCATATTCTAGTAGGTTATATAGTAACTTAGTAATATTTTTACTAATAACTAATAGGCGCCTCAGAAAGTAATAGCTTTAGCTAGTAAAATAAAAGCTTTTTTTAAGGAGGCTTAAGATGTTCCCAACCTTTAGGTTTAGTATAAATATAACAAGGTATTATCTAATACCCCTCTAGTTCTCAACTAATTCCTAATGCCGTTTAACTAAGCTTAAGGTAGCCTAGCTAGTGAGTAAAAAGGCCCTCTAGGCTAAGAAGAATAACCTTGCTAAATTCGCTAAGAAGTATAAGGCTGAGGATAATAAACTCTCCTAGTAACTAGAAGAACGCTGGGTAGCTACTTTAGAGGTAAACGCTAGGGCAAATAAACGCCTAGCTATAGGCCTTGAATTCTAGAATAAGGAGTTAGCCCGTTATAATAGAGTAATAGAAGAGCTAATAGTATTAAGTATTTATAAAATAGGTAATGGATTTTATAATATATATAAATTATATATTAGAGTAGTAAATAAGTAACCCCTACCTCCCTAATAGTGGATCTAGTGGATTTAGGAGTCCCTAACTCTCTTTATAGAACTATAGCGCTTTAGATAGCTCTAAGCGCGGGAATAAGGATAAAGAAAAGAAAGAGGAAGAAGGTGCTAGCGCCAAGAGTAGATATTCTTATATGCTTCTAGTAGGCTAGTAGTAAGTAGTAGTTAGCTTAGTAGCCTTTAAGCAATACTTTTCGTTTTTCTTACTTTTTATTTTGCTCTTTTAGCTTGTAGGCCCTAAATTAAAATATCTAGCTAGTATACCCTATTTTGCTCTTACTATCTAGTTACCTAGTATCTATTACTCTATATATAATAATCTTTTCTTATAATCTCGCTATAAATATAGCAAAATATTATATTATAGCTCGTAGGAATTATCTAAATTATTATAATCCTTCTATTTAATTTAAAAACTAGTAGTTATATCTAGGTCCCTTGTCAGTAACTATATAGTTAATAGTATAGATATTATCATTATTATTAACTAGGATATCTCAAGGGGGTATAGTAGAACCAAGAAATAGCTCTAATTACGTTAGTATAAAATATTATAGATTAAGTAGTTCTTATTAAGTTATAACTTATATACTGTCCCTCTATTAATTACCGATTAAACTTTAAAAGGTCCTAAGTATGTATCTAAGAGGTTTTAAGATAGTTATTTCTAATACATATTTTTAGTTAATAGGAGTATAAGATCTCCTACTGAAAAAATAATATATATTCTCCTTCTATTATAGAACTGACTATAATAATTATTATATTTATATAGTAGGTCTGTAGTTATTGCCCTCTAGTAGAGTAAATATTTAATTCTATCTTATGTAACTAGAATAGAGGCTAGTCTAGTTCTTTAAGGTATAATATCATTTAGCCCTATAGATAAATACCCTATAAGTAGCTCTATAGGTAATCTCTTAATAGCCTTATAGTAGCTATTATTATAGATAAATTGAGCTATTAGTAGCTATTTAACTTAATTATTCTAGTTAGTACTATAAAATACACATAAAACGTACTTAATAATTTAGTTTAACTACTTAGTCTGTCTGTCTATCTATAGGTAACAAGCAGTGCTTATTTTCCTCTTGATGGCTAGTAGGTAGCATATTCTCAGCCTAAAATTTGCTTGTAAATAGCGATCCTTAATTTGATATAATAGCCTCTAGTAGACTAAAATTTAGGAAGATATATTTTATTAGTAGGGAAGCTAGTCTATTAGTAGTGAGGGACTTCTAGGTAGGTATATATATAGTGAACTTTATAAACCTGTTAACTACTATAAGAATAGTATTAAAGGGCTTACCTCAGAATGCATATTTAAATAATAGTATTAACTTAGTAATAAAGTTAATTAATATCTATTGGAATAGTTAGGTAGGCACTAGTAGAAAAGCTAGCTCTCTATATAGTAGGTAGTATTGTGATTTTATTTGCTAGTAGATTCCATATATTTTAATATATATCTTAACGTCCCGTTTTTATTAGATCTAGAAGAAGGATTTCTAAAGCCTCTTGAGCGTCTTAGTGACTCCTAGGTGACCTCCTGATAGCTTGTTGTGGAATACTTATAGGATTTCCTTTTATGTTAGGTAATTATTAGGTATAAAAAGCTCCTTCTTATAGCGTACTAGGTTATTCTCATTCAGTAACTAATATGCGCCTCTATTCCTTTATTTTTGTGTTTAGTAGAATGGGTCTTCCTTTTAAGCTATTTTGACCTCTTGTTTGAGTAATAGTGCAAGTTCTTCTAATAGAGTGGCTATCTAGTAGTCTACTATTTATTTTCTAGTAGTAATCTTCTGTATTATTGCGATATTAGACTGCTGTAGGAAGCTCTTTAATAAGTTTTTTGTATATTGTTAATCTCCCTATTATCTAGAATGTAGTTAGGTCTCTATAAGAGAGTATTATTTAGGTTCTAGTAGCTTAGTTAATACTTAATTAAAAATTAAATATAGCTAAATCTTGTAATAATTATATCTGGCGGGTATTTGGTATTTTCTTACTGGTGAGGTACTTGTGCCCTAGGTAGTTAGTAATAAATTACATTTAGTGCTGGGAGAGTAAAGTTAGTAATATTGCTGGTATATAGCTACTTCTCTAATCGCTAGTAGCTTAGCTTTAGGTGTCCTATAGCGTAATTTAGCACTCTTTAATTTATGAGATATAAATACTACTAATCTCTATATATTGGGATGGGACAGGGTGGCTTGGCTGTTTAGTTAGCAGGCGCACTGTCAATGGGGTCTAAAAGCGGAAGACTGCGATATGGGGAGGGGAGGAGGAAGGGCACATTCTTTATTATTATTATCACTATTATCTATAGTCTTTTTGGCCTTAAGAGGCTTATACCTTAATAATCCGATATATAATTTCTATGATGTCTCTTTTATTTTAAGCCTCATTCTTCTCATTCTTTCTGATTAGATCTGCGAATCGCTACGCGCATCCTTTGAGCCTACTTTTATTATTCCTATCCTTTTGTGGGTCGTGTTGTGTTGTTTACTATTTTTATAGTTCCTACTGGGCTCCTGCTCTTCTTAATGGTGCCTAGAGGCAGATCCTTTTGCTCTTTATTAAGACCCTTAAAGGTTTCTGAGAGAGTGAGGTGCTTTAATTATATCTGGACGTCCCGCTGTTATAATATATACTAATACGTATATACTCCTTTTCTAGATAATTGCGATATCTAGCAGCTATGAAGAAATGAAGAAATAATGATATAATATATGAATGAGAGCTGAATGGAGGAGAATGGGCGATTTGTAGATTTATTAGCTTATAGAGGGATTGCTATGGCTAAGCGTTCTTTTGAAAAGTTGATAGAAATCATGAAGACGCTGAAATCCTCCCTTTTTTTAGTATTTTAGCTGGAACTAACTTTTTTTTCCTTTTTCATTCTTGTACCCCTCTCTCTTTCTTAATTACTCTTATTTACTACTAGTCTTTTTAATTAGTCTATTGTGGCTGAGATAGCTAAAAAGCTGTAGATAAAACTAATGTAGGAGAAATAGTAGTTTTGCTAAGCTAATAAGTAAAGTGAGATTAACTAGATTAGTAAATAAATGCTAATAAATCTATTTTAATGCGGCTTAGAGTACTAAGAGTAAGTATGCTAATATATGAAGTATTTTAATATAGTGAGCTATAAGATTTTGAGATAGGAGCCTTGCTAGGGAAGACTCTCCTAATTTAAATATTGAGACTCTAAGTGGGATTACTACTAAGGTAGTAAGACTAAGGCCACAAAGCCTTTCTATATTCATTTATATTCCTTTCCTTTTTTATTACCTTTTATTCTATTATCTAGAAGACCTACTATTACCCCCTTCACCTTCAAAAATATCAGGAAGTTATAATATTCTATCTACCTAATAATATCTCATAGAGATTCAATAAATAATTACTTAATAATACTCAAACATAATTAACGTAGTATTTACAAACCTATAAACAATATATCTGCCTCTTATTCTAGCAACCTAGATACTAAGTCCTCTTCTAGCAAAGGGAAGCAGCGTAAAGAATAGTTTCTAGGCCCTTCGTTCAGCAAGATGCAATCTCGAGCATTAAATAAACTAGTCTCTGAGGATAGTAAGAATAGGCTTATAAATCTCAACTTAGGGCTTAACCTAGCCTCCTTAAGCCCTTTCAGCACATTAATGAGGGGCTATACTAACTAAGACTTTGCTATCCTAGTAGATATCCTCATGAAGTATCCCACTATCGCTATAATAACTCCCTATTTAACTAGAGCACCTAAGTTTATTAGAACTAATATCTTAGACTTCCTCATAGAGTATAAGAGCCTTTTAAAGCTATATCATAAAGTTAATAAGAATATGAAGAATAAAGTCTATATATATAGTTCTACTAACTATAGAGATATAGTGCAATTATATGTTAATAAAGCCAAAACCTAGGCTAAAGCTAAGAAGAAACTTATTCACTAATTTAGATTCGCAGACCTAAAGACTTGATAGGATCTAAATGAGGACCTTAGAAACCTTATTATAGGACCTTATATTAAAGATAATAATCTTTTCCTAGTTATAGCCTTAATTCCTACTATTTGCTAGCTTTATTAGTATACTATCTAGTAAGGATATCTAGATCTTACTAATACTAAGCTTATTTAGGTTACCTACTATTACCTTTCTAAGAGGGCTATAAAAGCTATAGCTTAAGAGTTAGGCTATAAGCTTACTAAAGTTATTTTAAAGTAGTGGATAGTAGTTAAAAATGCCCTTATTAGATAGTATACTTCTTAATAAGAAATTTAGTAGTTATTAGGCTTTATTAAACCTTAGCTTATAATAACCTTACTTATTTCTTTAAAGATGATTTTAACTAGGTTAAAGATAAAGACTAAGGAGCTTTTAGCAGCCTGAATAGTAAGCTCTATTATTGACTCCCTAGTGGAAAACTTTGGACCCCTTAATATTAATAGGGCTAACTGTGAAATAGATATTTTTAGCCCTTATTAGAAGAGTTATTAGTTAAGAGGATATTACTTTTAACCTAAACGCTATAGAGGCTACTAAAGCATATAATTAATAGTCTTAAGATAATTTATAGACCTAATTTTAGTAGCAATCCTATTAGTATAGTTAGAATTAAGGCTTTTAAGGAGGCTATTAAGGTAGTTATTAATAAGGCCAAGATTTTAGGGGAAGAGGTAGAGGCGGCTACTATAGTAGGTATTAAGGTGGCTACTAAGGTAGCTACTAGTAGTTAGATAGCTCACTAAGATATAATTTCTTCTGGGCTACTAGATGCTATTGGTTTTGCAGGGCTATTAATCATATTATTAGTACCTGTATTAAAGCCCTTATAATAAGCCAAAATGGGATTTACTATTATATAGCACCTTATTACTATATTAGAACCCTTAACTCCCTAGCTAAAGTTAAGATTAATATTATTAATAAGGGTTAAAACGTGAAGTTAATAGATAGATAATCTTTAAGTATATCCTAATTAATAAAGAATCTTACTTAAGTTGCGCTATAGTAATCGACCGGCCGCTGAACCTGGTATTTGACGCCAAAAACACTATATTGGGCTACATTGCGAAGGACGACTACCGACAGACGGAGATCGCTTA